>JAENRP010000046.1:27067-85220 GCA_024741835.1 Diplocarpon mali | reverse complement strand
GCGGCGTCGCGCTCGTCCTGTGCGATGCCGGCATCGCCGACCTCCCCATCGTCTACTGCTCCGAGCCCTTCACGAGCCTCACTGGCTACAGCCACTCCGAGATTATCGGCACCAACTGCCGCTTCCTGCAGCACCCGCCCGGCCGGCACGGCGCCGACCACCACGCCAACCAGCTCAACGCCAAGGCCCGCGACGAGGTGAAGCAGAAGCTGGCCCTCGGGCACGAGGCCCGCGTGCACTTTGTGAACTTTCGCAAGGACGGCTCGGAGTTTGTCAACATCCTGACCCTGATCCCCATCAGCTGGCAGGGGAAGAACTACGTCGTCGGCTTCCAAGCCGACGAGGGTAGCTTCTGCCATGGACCGGTGCTCGGCCCGCGGCCGCGGACAGACCCGTGACGTGACGCCAGGCCCGCGCGCTCGAGCGGGCGAGGGCAGCTTCTCCCCGGCCGGTCCGACCGGCCCGACCGGGACCCGACAAGTGCCGCGGGGGGCACATGACGGTTGGCTGCGTCCGCGGCAGATGCAGAGGAGGGGTGCTCAGGTAACGTGCTATCTGTGACCTGGCGCGGGGGGGACGGCGTTTGGGGGACGGAGGAACGGAGCACGTGTTGTTCGTGGCGTGGCATCCTGTTTGGTCCTCGGACTCATGGGCACGTGTTTGAGCGTCGCCACCAATCACACCGTCCCAAGGTCTACGCGATCCCGCGTGTTTACCCGGCCTGACCGAGCGAGCAAGTTCCCAGACAGCGCTGGCCTGGTGGCACGTGGGCAGGTGTGTCGCGCCTGGTTGCGCGCGCGAGAGCCATGCCTCAGATTGACCGGATCCACACGCCACCGATCCTGTTCACGAAGGATCTCTTCTTGCGAGGGGGGTTCACGCGAGTGCGGTGATATATCGCACCTCCGGCCGCTGCGTGCGACAAGTCACACGAGTGACCATGCACGTGAGCCGGGAGGGGGAGGGCAGGTGTGGAAGTGATAAGTATTGGACGCAACCTAGATCTGTGCACGACAGAGAAGAGGAGCAGAGAAGGAGGAGAGCGGTGAGCAATAAGGGCAGCGGGGGCAATACAGACACTTGCCGTGACATGGGAACAGTATAGCCTTTGGACAGTCCGCAGGAACCTTCTGGCCGTGATGGAGTACACAGACAAATTATACACTGCCACCAAAACCCTACAGCGCATCGTGAAGCGTAAAGTATTCCATGCGAGACACTCCTCTCCTCCCCCCCGATGCTATGGTACAGACAGATGCAGACATGCCTCGGGTCGCTCGCCCGTTGACTCCTCCGCTACGCACGCTCGCTCCCTCTCAACCTCACGGCCTGGCCATACTTTTGGAGTTTCGTAATGAGCTGATCGCCTTGCCTGACGACGTCGGTGTACTGCTTGTTCTTGTCGTCCGGCCGGTTGGTCTCGATGATCCCCTTGCCCGTCACGCGATCAATGGTACACGGGATACGTTCCGCCGCGATGAACTTGGCCAGGTCCCTGACCAGTGTCAGCACCGTGCAGCGGGCCGAGGGGGGGGGGGGCGGGGTCGGCCAGCTTACCGGTCAAGGAAATCCACCGACACGCCAAAGTCGTTCGCCATGCTCTCGAGGCCCACAACGCGATAGCTCTGCAGCAGCTGCTGGTACGCACGAAGACGCATCTCCCGAACGAACCATCCGCGGTGCTCGTAGAGGTATCGGTCCTGGGTGAGGAAGCTGACCTCCACAGCCGCGAGCGCCCCGAAAAAGGATCGATAGCTCCCGCTGTACAGACTTCCGACCAGCTGCGCCAGAGGCGAGAAGTCAATGGCAACCTCGGCCTCGGGTTGGTCACTTCCCAGTGTCGTGAGGTTGACAGCGGCCTTGGCAGCTGTCGCCGAGGAGGCATCCTTCATCTCCTCATGCGCACCAGGACCGGCAGACAGGGCTCCCGAGAGAGCCAGAAGCTTGTCCTCGCCGTCGCCGAGGATGGCCTTGATTTCCGGCGCATCAACCACCTTCGACTTGAAGTCCACACGCTTCAGCGACACAGATCCGGCCAGCACCGAGTAAACGACGAGCGAGGAGTAGCTGCAAAGCTCGTAGCTGGTGAAGGTCGAGAGACTGTCGAGCAGGAGAGGAGCTGCCGAGGCGTATGACCGGACAGTAAGGAGGTAGAGACCTTGATATGCCTTGAGTCGATTTCTTCGATCCCAGTCTCCACCACTCTCTACCAGCGTCTTGGCTCTGTCAATGTGCTTCTTGACCAGCAACTTGTCGCCGTAGAAGAGACCAGTCCGAATGATGGCAAGCACGATATCGATCTTGGTTCCCAGAACGCCGGTCTTTTCGAACAACTCCTCGAAGGCTGCAATCGCACGGTCCTAGATTTCGGAGCGTCAGTCTCTCCCCAGGTGCCAAAGCTATCATGCATTCCGTACCTTGTCTCCCACCCGTGCCCAGAACTCGGCTCGCTTCCCTCTGGCTGCTTGAACTTCTGTCTCGCCAGCCTTCTCCGCCGCCTCTTCCTCCTCCTTTTTGAAACCCTCCAACTCCTCGTCGTTTTCCGTTCGCAGCTTCTCGTAGAGCGATTCATCCCATGGCAGGTCAACCTTAGGTATCGAGTTCTTGCTTGCCACCATACCAGCTGCGCTTGGTTTCCGCCCGAGAGGCTTTGCTGATTGTGACGAGCTGACACCGCTCTCATTTAGGATACCTTCTGCTGGGTGTGCCAGGTATCGGTAGAGCGGTGCCATCTTGTGCTCGGTGATTGCATCTTGGAGGGACTTCAGGGATGCTTGCTGAGCAGGTTTCGGCGCGGAAGGGTTGGTGAGAGTGAAGATGTGCTGAGCAATCGGGAGAAGAGGATACTTTGCGTACTGTGGATCGGAGCCCATCTTGATTGATGGGAGAATCTGTGAGGAGGTTCTGAGATGTTCTGTATGACCGAAGAGCTGAGGGGATGCTTGCACAGTTGATGGGGTGTTGATCTCCAACGACTCAAGCTTGCGACCATTTCAGGCACTAGCGTGACGCGAGGCTGGAGCACACCCCGGCCGGGGTCGACTACGGGTGACTTCATGTTTGTTTGTTACGGGACAAGCTTGGCTTCACGAGAACCTCACAAATCCTAATCAATTCGCTCGACCTCGAGGAATCTATCCTACGATACTCAGCACTAATGGCAGGCGAAGACTCTGCAGAGGATCAACCTCAGCCCTTCAATGCCACGAAACTAGAACCAGCAAAAAAGCGCAGACGCTCCAGGTCACCTGCTAATCCTGCCCCAAAGCGCATCGATAATCGTTCCGACTCGAGAAGAAGGTCACCATCACCCTCCAGCTCCAGACGCCGGTCAGCTTCTCCCCCCGTCCGAAAGCAGAAACGTCCGGGCCAGAGAGCTCGGATTACAGATGCAGAGCGCGAGCATATCCGGCAGAAGCAAATCGAGCGGGAGAAGGAGATGGAGGCTCTGGCTGCTCAGCAGGGGATTCATGACGCGGTCAAACAGCACTACAATGCGGTCCCAGAGAGAGGCCGAGACTGGCGCAAGACGGATAGCCGTATCAAGGGCCTTCGCAGCTTCAACAATTGGGTCAAGAGCACGATCATCCAGAAGTTCTCTCCCGCCGAAGACTACACTCCTCCAGCGCAAGAGCGCGGAGGGATGGTTTTTGCAGAAGGCCCTGCCAACCCAAAAGGCTTGCTAGTCTTGGATATCGGGTGTGGTAAGGGGGGAGATTTGGGAAAGTGGCAGCAGGCGCCACAACCTGTCGAATTATACGTGGGCCTGGATCCAGCAGATATCTCGATCGATCAGGCCAAGGAGAGATATCGACAGATGGCTAGCCGTGGTGGGGGAGGCCGCGGCGGGCGTGGGGGTAGAGGCGGACACAATAACAGACCACAGCCACGGTTATTTCAAGGCGAATTCTACGTCCAGGATTGCTTTGGTCAGTCCATTGAGAAGATCTCCTTGATCCGAGATGTTGGCTTTGATGGATCTGGTGGGCCATCCAGATTCGGGGGCGGAGGATTCGACGTTGTCAGCATGATGTTCTGTATGCATTATGCTTTTCAGAGCGAGGAGAAGGCTCGACAGATGCTCAAGAACGTGGCAGGGTCTCTGAAAAAAGGCGGCAGATTTCTCGGCACAATCCCGAACTCGGATGTCTTGAGTGCGAAAGTAGAGCAATTCAATGCTCGTCAGGCTGCGAAGACCGAACAGAGCAAGGGCAAAGAAGGGGCGGGGGGTGAGGAGCCCGAAGACAAGCAAGATGACGGAGAAATCGAGGAGGGCGAAGCCGAAGCCACCGCAGAATGGGGCAACGAGATCTACCGAGTGCGGTTCCCTGGCAAGACTCCCGCTGACGGCATCTTCCGCCCTCCCTTCGGGTGGAAGTATAACTTTTACCTCCATGAAGCCGTGGAGGAGGTTCCCGAGTATGTCGTCCCCTGGGAGGCTTTCCGTGCCATTGCCGAAGACTACAATCTCGAGATGCAATATCATAAGACGTTTGACGAGATCTGGAAGACCGAGAAGGACGACGAGGTATTGGGCCCGTTGAGTGAACGGATGGGCGTCCGGGACAGAAGTCGCGGAGAATTGCTCGTAAGCGACGAGGAGATGGAGGCAGCTAGCTTCTATGTTGGCTTCTGTTTTTACAAGGTCTAAGGACGGGTGTGCCACTACGCATCTGGGTTCGTATACTCGGGAGTTTGGTGTCCCTGCCCTGGATGGTCGTTATTGCTCGTGGGTGATACAGAGACCCGCAAGCTGGCAACTGGCTTGTTCTATCCTCGAATCAGTGTTCGCCGTCTGGCACTGGAGAAGTGCACGGCGACGACTTACTATATGCCAAACGCATCCTTGACGTAATACATATTCCAATATATATTTCGTTGAATCTTTGCGGACTTACTCGAAGCCCCCATTTCTCACAGCCGAGGAGGAATGCTTAATGTTTCGGCTTCCTAATAAATGGATTTACAATGAGCTCATTCGTTGAGACTAAAGCCTTTCCGAATATACTCTGGCGGTTACTATCATGAGATCACGGTGGCCCAGATCTATGAGTTCTGGTGATTCGGTGAATCTGTACTGGTGATATGTACAGGTGACTTGAAGCAAGCCTGCGTACATTTACCCACTTCGGAGCTCAGTCAAAATGAGAGCACCTGTTGCACACGACACAATTACACCAGTACCAAGTAATTATCTCTACATAGATGTGCTTGCTGGTTAGATCACAGAATGCCTACTCTCCTACACTCACCGAACGTACCTACAACCTTTTCACCGCCGCTGGAGCGCGTTGGAGCCTTACTCTACTCCCGACCAATGCAGCTTCGCCTCGAATACGACCTGGCTCCCAATCCGCAGTTTGAGGTTGGAATGGCTAGTGCGGTGACTGTATGATAATCCCAAAGTGGAGAACTAGGGGAGGTGTATGTGGATGAGCAGTTATAGGGGTCATCTGGTTGAGTATTTGCAGAAGTCGAAGAGGGAGAGGGGTTCTTAACAAGGATACCTGTACTTTTGCTTATGCTTGAGGATTCCAAGCGCTGCGAAAGGTGGGCTGTTGTTTGATTCTTGAGGGTGAATTGCAAGTGATCACGTACTATTCGGCTCTGTGAAATCATGCCCGTTATGGAAATAAGCAATTCCATGCTCCAAACTCTCGGGGCAATCTTTTCCATAGAGAAGCAAATCTCGAACAAAGCCGCTGCCCTGACCCGCCAAGATACGGCCAATGGAGGCTAATATTTTGAAGAGACTGGCTATGATTTTGGGTTGACTCACAGTCTGTCTTCACAGGCCAAGGCTCGCTGCATCTTGAGATAATATTGGGAAATGCGGACTCAAATATGGAAGCGAGATTTTTGTAAACAAAGCAAAAACAGAAGAACAGTTTCCACTCACCCGCTGCCTCCCAGCCCCGAATAAGAACTAAAACAGCTAAACGAAACCCGAAATCGTACCCACGGACTAGGATCGGCGCCCTGTGTGTATATGCAAATTGAGGTGGAGAGTCCGCGAGAGTCTATCATGAAGTTCAGTGGAGATGGAGATCTCATGTATGGTATTTTGCTTCGAAGACAGATACTGGGGAGTTTAGGCCTAACAGCCGAATCTTTTGGCTCTCCCAAGCCGTCTCAAACTTGAGAAGAGAAAGTGTGAATAATTTGAACGAATCCCTCTTCGGATGTTGTAACTGTAATCTTTAACATGGGACTTGATAACGTTATCTCTTATCTCCCGAGCTCATCCAGCTTCCTCCTCGATCGCTCGACCAACGACTCCGTGCTCTGCCATCCATCCATCGAAGCGGCCAGCCGCCACATCACACTCCTTCCGGCATCCATTGCTCGACTCGTCCTCCAGATCCACCTCGAGAAACCGCCGACGCGTCCTTCGTCTCCCCACGATCCCTGATAATATAGAGTAAATTATTGACAGCCAACGATGTGCTAACGATAATCACGATCATGCTGCAAGCTACACCGCAAACCACAACCTTTGTGGAGAGATAAAGCCTAATCTCCTAATCGGCCTCTACGGGTAGAGTGCACTTTCGGTCACCATGGCGCCCCTCAATGCGTCATTATCATCGTCTAGACGCCAGGTCCTACACTCTTTTTCCGCTTCCTCGGAATCGCTCGTTGGCTCGAAAATCCTGTGCTTCTCCACATCGTGGACATCTAGAACCCGAGGTGAGTGGGAGCTGCTGGTTCGTTCATGGTAAACATATGCCTTAGATGGAGCTCTCGGCCTCGGCCGTCTGGTGGGAGGAGGGGGGCAAAGTCACGTCCCATGGTGGGGTCATGCGAGCGATGTGCTGATCCCCACCCAAAAAAAAATATACAAACCCTAATTGATCCCTCTCGACTCAAGAGCGGGGAAAAGCAGGAAGCTTCTACTTGCGAACGTATATAAGCATCGCAAGTGCTTCAACACCTTGCATTGTCACTCGAATTCTAACATCTCCTCTTCCAGATTCGCGGCGCGTGCAACACTCCCCATACCGAACCATGTCCTCCACTACGCCTCTCCGAAGCTTGAATATCAACAACATCAACCCGCACGTGAAGGAGGCCAAGTACGCCGTGAGAGGAGAGCTGGCTGTGCGGTCCGAGGAGTACAGGGCGAGGCTTGCAAAGGGAGACAAGAGCCTGCCGTTCGACCAAGTCATCTCTGCGAATATTGGAAACCCCCAACAGCTGGACCAGAAGCCGATCACATTCTTTAGACAGGTGCTGAGTTTGGTGGAATACCCGCCGTTGTTGGAACGCGAGGATGTGCTGTTGAATCAGCTGGGCTACAAGGCCGATGTGATTGAGCGGGCGAGATGGCTGCTGGAGACCGTGGGATCGGTGGGCGCGTACAGTGCTAGTGCTGGAGCGCCGGGGATCAAGGAGAGCGTGGCAAAGTTCCTTGAGAGTATGTTACTTTCTCCTTGTCCAACGGGGCGTACTGACAGGCTTTCCCTCACCAGGACGAGACGGCTTCCCAGCAGAGGCCAAAGACATCTATCTCTCGGCCGGTGCGTCCTCAGGAGTCAACACCCTCCTGCACATTATCTGTGCCTCGCCCAAAACTGGCGTCCTCGTTCCTATCCCTCAATACCCGCTCTACTCTGCCTCCCTCTCCGTGCTCAATGCGAGGTGCGTGCCCTACTACCTCGACGAATCGAAGGGCTGGGGAACAGACCTCGAGGCTATCAAGGCCGCGCACAAGCAAGCCGTGTCCGAGGGAACAGATGTCCGAGCCATCGTCATAATCAACCCCGGAAACCCAACTGGGGCTAGTCTTTCCGCAGAAGATGTCGAGGCTGTGATCGGATTCGCGGCCCAGGAGAAGCTAGTGGTGATGGCAGATGAAGTCTACCAGACCAATGTCTTCAAGGGAAAGTTCCACAGCTTCAAGCGTGTCTTGAGGGAGCTGCAGAAGGTCGACGCGGAGAAGTACAAGAATGTGGAGCTTGCTTCGCTGCACAGTATTTCCAAGGGCATGGTTGGCGAGTGCGGACACCGAGGGGGATACTTCGAGCTCTGCGGCTTTGATCCAGAGGTCCAGGAGGAGATCTACAAGTACGTCTCAATCAGCTTGTGTGCGCCAGTCGTGGCACAGTGCTTGGTGGAGATGATGGTCAACCCGCCTCAGGAGGGATCGCCAAGTTACGAGTTGTACAAGCAGGAGTACGATGGCATCTTTGCTGGTCTCCAGAAGAGAGCTACTGCCCTGTACGAAGCTTTCAAGGAGATGGAGGGCGTCGAGTGTGACGAGCCCCAGGTAATCTTTTCTCCCGATCCGTTGTAAGTCACTAAAAGATTTCTAGGGATCCATGTACCTCTTCCCCACCGTCAACTTACCGGCCAAGGCTATTGAAGCAGCAAAGAAGGAGTCGCGCACCCCGGACGAGTTCTATGCGTTCCGCCTGCTCGACGCCACAGGAGTCTGCGTCGTTGCCGGATCCGGATTCGGCCAGAAGGAGGGTACGCTGCATTTCAGAACTACCTTCCTGGCTCCAGGGACCGAGTGGGTGGGCCGTATCTCGAAGTTCCACAAGGAGTTCATGGACGAGTTCAGATGAATGTGTATACCCGTTGTCAGTAGCTGAGCGAGCAGTCGATATAGTGAGGAGCATCCTTTCTCGCTGGCGTTGGAGAGAGGATGAGATAGCGATCTTGAGATCTTGGATGCTCCTCTTGCGATAGTCAGATAGATCGAATGGCAGGTCACCTCCCCCTCTCAAACCACACTTTGCAGAGATTTTAGACGTCTAGCCGCAGGAGCAAAGTATTTGTTATTTTGAATGTCTTGATATCCATCTTGACCTCCTAAGAGGCTGCCAGGTCTTTGAAACGCCGTCGCTAGCAGCTGCTCAGGCCTCATAGAGCCACTGCAAGACCCCGAATCCCAGCTTTACCTGCAACTCGACGCCTCTCGGCCCTCAGATTCTCCCTCTCGGGCTAGTCTCGAAGTCAACAGCGGCAAGTAATTTCCTACGATTGAATCGGAGGTCAGCAACATGAACAGCCCGGGTCTGGGCGAGCCGATCGAGAGCGACCCGTAGGATAGTGGGTAGCTGCGACAAGAGGAGGGGGGTGAGCCGGAGGAGGTTCCCGGAGCCTGGGTTGGCGTGTTCTGTCTGTTCGGGATCCGTTGTTGTTTTGTCTAAACTCTGTCGATGATCCTCGTGCTGCCTGCTTACCAGGGCTTCGAGTGGCGAGGGAGGTCTATAAGCATGAACTTGTTATCAATGGACTCGCTATTCTACTCCACCTCGAGAGGGGCAAGGCCTTGTCAGTTTGGATATTGCATGTGTCGTCGAATCCTCACTACTGGAGTCGATGGGGGTTCGCCAGTCCTGCTCCTCCGATCGTCCGGACATCTGTGGACCGCCAGCTCGGCCGGTATGTCTGGTTGACAGTCTTCAGGCCAATGGCATCGGCGTTTGGTGTTTGGCGTGTGCGCTGGAGAGCTGAAATTCCACCACGTGAGACTCAAGTAGACGGCCTTGATATACCCGACAGAGCATGCTTTCATCTCTCAACATCCTCACATGTACAACTTTCCGTGGACGTTTATGAAGTCTTTCCTAAGGGAAAGGCTAGTCGGAATCAACGCCACCCAGTTAGCCGCAGCCCAAGGAACCCAACCTCTCCCTCCTGCTCGACATGGCCCAAAGTCCCACGCGTACTTTCATCTGTAGGGTAACCTAGCTCAACAATAGACTGGCAGGCAGCCCATCTCAACGTCCCTCGTGATCGAGTTGTCGCCGGCACGAATAGGTACATCTCCTCACTCGCGCTCATGCCACGCGGTGCTTGCGCACCTCGACCGCTCATCATCCACTCAACCCCAACCCTCATACGCTTTCACTCACGCGCTCTGTTCCGCGGCCTTCCCGGCGGCGCTGTATTCACTCGTGGCGACGCTCATGTAGAATCCGGTCTGGGGCGCTTCTAGAGCTCTCCAGCCGTTCCCAGACGCGCTCCGCCGGGCAGATCTGACACTGCTGATGGTTGGCACTGGAGAAGAAACACGCACGACGCATCCGGGGAGAAGTTTGCTCACCCTCCTCCCGTTCGCGACGGAGGAGGCCAAGCGAGCGGATCTCCGCTCGCCCCTATCCTCTCTCGCTTATCCTACCCGGTGTCAACACCACCGCGTCTCCGCCCCTCAACGCCTGATCCGCGCCTGTGCAAAGCAAGTGACGAGATCCGAGGAGCGCTCGATCTGGGGGTCCGCTGCAATGGCCCCCTGGTCCCCGAACGTGGCCGAGTCGACGATGGTGTTTGAAGGGGGGAGTCGGTAGGTACGGGGATATTTACATCCAGCATAGAGATCGTACGGAAGCAGCTAGGCTTCGCTCGCTTGGCTCATCGTGAGCCGCGAATGAACGATAATTGCCTACCTGCTGCTCCTTTGCACTAAAGCCTGGGTCTTCTCTTCCGCGTGGTGTGTTCTGTCGAACTTTGTGAGCGCCGCGTGGTCACTCGGCCTTCTGTCTGGTCCCGGCTTGTCACCCGTCAAGCCCACCTCCCTCCCCTCCCTCCGCATAGCTCTCAACTCCCACCCATGCGCACGCGCACGCGCACGCTTCAACCTCACCGGAACCCTCTCCTCCTGATAAGCGAGCCAAGCGATCGAAGCGAGCCCAGCCCACCTACCTCCAAAACAAACTTACATCCTCACCTACACGAGATACCCCACCACCTCATTATCCAAACACAACCTCCATCTCCATGCCTGCCACTAGATTCTCATCCTCTCGTCTCCACAGCTCCTTTCTCGTTCGGTATCAATCCTCAAGCACCCGGCCACGCGAGCGAATTTCCCGTCTGGCCGTGTGCGGTACAAGCACAAGCACAAGCGAAGAACCGACTCGGTTTCGATCGGAATTCTATCATTCAAATTATCTGCAGCCTCCAGATCCTCATGTGACAGCTCTATGCTAGAGGTCGAAGAATATATCGCTAACGCCACCGAGGTAACCGGAAAAGCAGCACGGCAACGTTAAGCAGCACAAAGACGTCCCCTCGCCTGCGCGAAACTCCAGCCCCCAAATATGGCTCGATGCAAGGTGATGATATACATGATGTTGTGGTGAAAGCAAGCTAGACTCATGATGCCGTCTCTGGTGGTATCTCGAATGCTGCCGCCGCCGCATTCGATCCCGGCGCTATTTCCGATACATCGACCTGCCCAGCTTTCTTCGGCGCAGAGGGCGCCTCGAGCCCACCCTCGGCGTCGCCCGGCCGTGCCTCCTGCGCAATGAGCCGTTTTTGCTTCTGGTACATCATGTAGAAGTTCCACGATCCCCACATCTGCGCCGCCGCGAAAACCACGTGTAGTATCGGCGTGGTGATCTTGAAAGCAACCGTCCAGCGCGCCCACAAGCTCCCGAAGAGGTACATTGTGACCAGCGTCTCGAGGATGGTCCCCGTGAAGGTGGTGATGCAGGAGACGAGGAAGACCTTGCGCAGGAAGACGTGGGAGCTGGGGTAGACTCGGTATAGGATGATGGAGACGTGGGGAAGAAATTCCGAGATGATGTCGAATGCGCCTGCGTACTTGAGTTCAGCAATATGCTTCTCGGGGAGAGTTGTGAGGAAGGCCTACCCCATACTAAGCAGAGGAGAAATTCAATCGTGCCGTCTCGTTCGGCGAGGAAGTCTATGTTGATAGCGATGGCCGCTTGTCCGATGAAGATGGTACCGATATGGTGCCCGACACTGACGGGCGAGATCTTGGGCCGGTAGAACAGCTCAAAGACATACATTGCAATGAGCCTGGCACTCCCGTTAGTGAATATGCCAATGCGAATCGTCGTATGTGGACCCGTCTCCCCAGAATGAGAGAGACCTACATCTGAGCAGCCACGATCAAGATATCTCCCATGCGCACCACATCTGAGCCAGCAAATGCCGAGTGGAAGTTGGCATCTCCAAACACCACCAGCACGAAGGGATAGGCCGCGATGATGAGGATGCTTATCTTCGCCGTCCCTGCGATGTGATGGTTGACAAATCCTCGGCGGGTGGTCTCGTCCATCTGGGTGTACGTCCTGCCATACACTCTCTCGAGGAGGAAGTTCTCGAGTACATAGAAGCGGATCAAGAAGTAGACGACGAGGACGACGCTGATGATGAGTGCCGAGAACGGGGCGAGCCTGGAAATGGTCTGCTGGGGGAAGATGAGGAGGTGATGCCCGGGATTATCGTCGTCGTGGTGGAGAGTGCTGTTCGGCGGCCGCGTGGTGTCGAGGTTGCCGGCCATGGTCACCACAGGCTCTTCTCTCCTTCGTGGGCAGAAGAGTGCAAGTTGTCGACAAACTCAGGCAGTGAAGGAAGCCAGCAGCGCGTCAGCTCGATCCAACGTCGAACATCCGAGCCAAGTCTAGACGGGGATCTCGATGTCGCCGCAGGTACGAGATATCATGCACCGGATGAACAGAGGAGAGGGCCTTGATGGGATTTGACGCAACTGGCCGAGGGTGCTTTTCATAGTCCGCCAACAAGGCGGAGCAGAGTAGAGCAGGATGATAGCGCCAACGAAGATGACCATGACAGCGACAGTGTGCTGCTTCATGGTATTGAATTACTGAGGCAGAAGGGTATAAGCCACTCTCCCTGTGCGCGGGCACCAAGACCAAACACAAGCTCAAGCTCAAGCTCAAGCCCAGGCACAAGCAGGCCTTTGACTACCGTGTCCGTCAAGTACCGCCATCTCGAGCTGGTGGAGGATGTAAACGAGGTTGTTTTGGCTGGAAACGTCAGTTTAGATTTGGCTCGTTTCAATAGCAGCCGGGGAGCTGGGAGGAGAAGTCCCTTGGGTTGTAGATTGGGGGGTAAACGTAGAGCTTCGACACCTGCAGACTAGGGTCGTTGGATATCTGGTAGCCATCTCTCATAGCATGGCGAGATCGTTGGCTGTAGACAGTGGCATTGTATGGCGGCTAGCCGTGTGATGTATCTATAGAACTATGGAATTATTCGCCATGAGATGAGAATAGGAAGTCTTTGACTGCAATGTATGTATGTGTATGTGTATATGTATGTGTATATGTATATGTATATGTATGTGTATATGTATATGTATATGTATATGTATATGTATATGTATATGTATATGTATATGTATATGTATATGTATATATACATATATACATATATACATATATACATATATACATATATACACATATACATATATACATACATATATACATATATACATATATACATGTATACACATATACATATACCCATGCACCCAAGGCATATCCCTCTTATATCTGTGGTCGCTATCTACACCCCCCATATTGGCAGCCTTCCGTCTCATCCACATCCCCCTGGCTTGCTTCATCAGCCCAACATTCCCCGTCCCCCCAGCGACAGCAACTGGTGGCGGCCGATGGGTTGATCGCCGTTTCGTAACTGGTGCTAACATCACGACTACTGCAAAGCCAGAAAATACCGCCTGGCACCGACCGAGCGCTCGGCTTATGATTTCCCTCACGATTCAAGACCAACAGGCGATGCTCTGGCCAGGCCCGAGGATTTGTCAAGCTCTAGACCCAGATCCAGATCTGAAATCAATGCATCCAGTGCCAGAATGGATCCTCTCCAGACGTTGCTGATGCGAACTCCTTGGAGAGCCGGGTAGAGTGGGATCAGATTGTCTGGTGTCTGGCGTTGGATGTTTGATATGTATCTTGGGTACTGTCGATGCATCGAGTCACCATCGTGGTCCGAAGCTCGACGAAATTCCGCATCTACGGACATTATCCTGCTAAGCTTTTTGACGGCTTGGCAACGAGTTCCCTCCGCCGCGACTTTGTCTTGGAGAATTCCCATCGCCTCGACGACAAGAAAGCTTCACACGCTTCTCGCGAACCACGCAATCGTGAGGACTCCCAATCCCACATCTCCTGCCCCTGCGCATCGAATCCTAACCCAAGGCACCCGAGAGTCTGGGGCATTCGTTTTGCCTACTTCACGCTTCATCGGATCTACGTTGTTGTCGCGCGGCACAGACAAACCGGAGAGATCTCGCGTGCGCTACGTCGCAGAAGCCCAGCCTTTGGTGCGAGCAGGGACTTTTCGGATTCTGATCCAACGACATGTCCACGGCGACATCTTCATATCCAAGCTCGTCGGACTATGTCGGTAGTGCGAGCCTGCTAGACCGCTGCTTCAGGGCAAGTCTATCAACTCCTTCGAACTACTGAATTGCCGCTTCGCGCTCGCAGAAAGCCGCGGCACATGGATACATCGAAGCTTGGTATTGCTGCGAGCCAATGCTCTTGTCTTGCTTTATAGCTCTGCCCACTCGCCAGGAAAGAGATCTTGCTGAAAGGTTTTAGAAACCTTTCAAGCCGTACGTCGGCCCCTTGCAAGATCGTATTAGCCCGATATCAGAGGATCCTGATTCTCTACCTATCTGGCTCTAGCATCTAGCGGGAACCTGGATCCAACCCAGTGCGAAATATCCCTGGCAATTCTGGGAAGTATTCGTGTTTCAATAGTAATGGCTCTGGGGACCGGCGGGTATCAGGAAATACCTCAAGGAGATATTCCTCAAAATCTCCAGGTCCAATTCCTGGAGCCTGGGGACCATTGCCAGAGCCGCCAGAAGTTATTTGCATCTGTTTCCAAGGCTTCCTTTTCCACCTGGCTGATTCGTGCGATGGAGACCAGGCTGGGTAAAGTCAAGCAATGGTGGCGATCAGCATTGCTACGCGCTCGTCTTATTATTCCTATCCTCAAGATGGCGCATCGACACAGAAGTTGATGTAGATATTTATAATAGGATTCTATTCAACCTTAACTTTGCTATCTTTCCTTTTACGTTACCTCGATCGATTTTTGGTGCACTGTTGTCACGTGGAGCTTTTCCTTTCTTCATATCTAACTCTGGGTAAGCTTGTTTTCTTCAAAGTGCGTACTTTCATTGTATCTTCCGCCTCGTCAGGCGAACCCCCTGTGTATATTGTTTCCGCTCAATAGACGGAGGTTCTCTCTCTCTTTTTTATAGCTCAATCGCAAGATCCTAGACCTCCTTTTCTCAAAGAGCCAACAGCCTTGGGCAAGACGCAGCTGCATGCTACGAAACCACATCTATATTATGGTATCGGATTCCAGAAGCTTTCTAACCTATTTTTTGTGGCCATCGCAATCAGATTCTTTCTCGTCAACCGCAAGGTCTAGCGTCCCCTAGGTGTACCTCCGGACAGTGAGATCTTGGATGGCAAACCATGCAACTGGCAGCCATTAAGCGAGAGCCCTCCTCTGTCAAGAACACTACTCACCCCTGCTCGGGGGAGTTGCAATCATACTATTCTACTACAAATTGCCCCCCAAGAGCGTACAGACGCATCTCCAAGGTCGAGAATCCCAAGTTTCTGTATCTGACATCCCGTAGGCTCGTCCGGCTGCCGCCGAACGAATCACATGTCTTGCAGCTGCTCCAGGGCTGGGACCTCCCAGCAATCAACATTGGCACGATATATATAGGATCCTACAGAATGCCTCGGTCTGCGCTCGAGTCCCGGGACCATCAGGACAAGAGATCGCTCTTCTGATTTCATACATCCAGGTCGCCCTGTCACCCATAGTCCGCTGTTTTCGGGAGTGTCGACATGACTCTCTGCGCCCTGGAAAAACAGACGGAAACTTCAGAGTAGCTGGGCTGCGAGCCAAATATCGGACCTACCGGGCCAACCTCCCAGGTAAAAGTGCGACCCTTTCGACCGACAGCGGCGTTCGTAGAAAATTCCCGGATTGCTGGCTTCAGAGTCGCCCGCGGCTGTATACTTATTGCCCTGATGTGTGAAGCAAGTCTCAAAAGAGACCGAAAGTGCTCTTTGCCAGGGCTATTCGTGTCTCTCACTTTACGTCAGGGGCACGGAGCTACTCCAGATCTGCTCGTCGGAAGAATCCTTATGTTGGCCTTTCGTTTTGGCGACCGATAGCTTCAGCTCCTCTTATTCGAACTCCTGACACCGCGCTGTATATCCATCCTGCAGGGCAGTTCTGTCTCCTCACGTCGCCGCGGTGCAAGTACGTCCTTCGCGCATCGCAGGCTCGCAGGTCAGCGCTTGTCGCATGAGAGTTCAAGGTATCGTATCGTCATCGACGGAAGCGTGTGCTGGTTTTATAATCGGACGCACAATTGAAGAGAAGAGTGGCTTCGGTACGGTGATATTTTTCCGTGATGTTGCTCGCCAAGACTTTACAGGAACTTCACTCGCTTCACATAGGGTTGGGGTTGCCTTTGAGCATGCTTCATTAGTTGTAATGTATATAGTACGAAGAAGAGACGCTTGAGTTGTAATTTTAGAGATAAGGAGAAAACTAGTATGAAAAACTCCTTGCGATTTACTATTCAGCCTATGATATCTAGAGACCTTGATTTCTTAGATAGGCATCCAACCTATCTATACCTTAGTCGATAGGTATTCCCTTGAAAGTCTTAGGCGAGTACGTTTTTAAAAAGGCGCTTGGGCAGATGGAGTCGCCCTAGGTTCCATATTCCATGATAAGCACAGCTCACAGCGGCAATTTATTTATTTATATTAAGCGTCAAGCTAATTAGCGATAGCGAATAATTCCAACCCCTCTTATGAACTTAAGCTTTTGAAGGAAATACGTTAAAAATATTCAAAAGCTATGGGGCTTTCAAGCGTATTCTTATCTTTTTTCAAGTTTTCCTTTTATACAATAACCTGCCTTATTCAATTATAGATTTCTTATAAAGCCTATTCTTTACTTATAAGTAAATACTCAAACAGTTATAAGGTACCTAAGTAGAGGTCCAAAGTAGAGGGTACTTATCAAAGAGGCAGGGAAAAAACTTTCGTTCTAAAGTTTTCGGAAAGCTCTAGCTTTATTTACCTCGGGGTTTGATTACTTCATAGTCGAAAGCACCCGATCTCAACTCTGCAGACTCTTTAAACGAATCTGCAGGTTTGCAGGAGACGCCGCACCGCGGATGGGTATCGAGTCGTCGTCTCCTTATAAGGGTCTTGCTCGCAAAACATGTAGTTTCTGATGCTTGGATTCCAGGCATATTACCTTGGAAAATACCAAAACTGCGAAAGGAAACATTCTCCCTGGAGCCGAGTCTTAGGTCTCCGGGTGAGACATGGGTATAGGGGGAGCCGGGTGAAAACACTTTGGGTACCTTTACTCGTATACTTCGTAATTGTACCTTTGTAGACCTCAGAGGGTGGGTAACGCCTGAGTTGGGCTTCGATATATCCGAGCTTATTTGGTGTGATTCATATTAAGATTTTCTATTGAAATTCGGGCTTACAAAGTAAGTACTCCTAAAGCTTAGCTACTGTTAATCCCGTCCACTCTTGTAAAGTAGGGACGGGGGTATCTAGGATAATTCAACTTGACCAGGATTGCTTGTGCCCCGCTGATGGAATCGGAACATCTATTCTGTCAGGAACATAGTAGAGTATCCGTGTAAGAGCATTTCATTAGATATCTATGTAGCCATCTGACTAGCCAGTTGGTATTCAGGCTATCCGTCCGACACAGCCCTGGGTTTGTTCTGGGCATACCTACGCCCATGTCTGTCAGGTGTCTTCATCCCAGAGTATTATACTCTTCTCATGTAGCTTTCGAAGAGGATACAAGCGTAACAGTAATGGTACTTGGAATAAACCTGTACATGACGCTAATTTAGCCCTTCTATATAAGCTATTGATCCTCAGAAAGAAAAAAAAAAAAGTCCTGGCGCTGAACACTTATCTACGAAGTAGCTTAATGTGCGATTTGGACCCAGCCTTTTCGGGAAGCCCGACTGAGTAGTATCACTTAGCTTGACTTGACCGCAATGCATTTTCTTTTCTTAGTTTTGTCACGATGTCGCCGAGCTTCCTCTTGTGACCGGATTCGTAGTATGTATGCTAGGACGAGTTTGCGCATAAACCGAGGAAACGATCGCGTTCGAATGCGAGAACTTTGACTGTCAGGATACATCACGAGAAAGCAACAATCTGACCAGCTCGGGAGCTGTGAGAATGGAATCTTTCATTTCTTATCATCGCAGTGAAACCCGAATTGGTTTGTAACCCCCCGCCCTTCACTCCACCCAGGCAGGCTGGGAAAATTTATATGTCTACCTATCTACCTATCTACCCATCTACCCATCTACTTATCTTCCTATATATATGTGTGTTTGCATAAATATATTTGACATGTCCTCACCATGATGTACATGATCATCGGAAAGCCAAAGTCAATGCTGCTCGACAGCACGCTAACCTGCCCTGGGCCTAAGTCCGAAATACTGATCCTTGCCTTGCGCCGGCCACAATCAAGTGCCAGGCCCACCAGGGACAATCAGCAAAGCATTTCGTTCGCTTGCAAGCTACTCGATCAATTCTTCCCAATCGCTTTTGTTGAGAAGCCCCCCGTGGCACCATGTATCTCTCGCATTCCAAGGAAATATCTCGACCCTCCAAGACGGTGTAGGCCACTGCGTCTTCGATTTTGTTCGTGATCCGAGTCTTGACCGAGCTGCCTTCTCTTCCACCACTTAACTTACCTCTCTCGACTTGTAATCGACCTCTCTGTACAGTTCTGGTTCTCCATTGCCTCGCCAGCTCATGACCTAGCCCACGATCCCGCCTGCTGTAGAGCTGTCTCTGGCTCCTCAATCCTTCCAAGATACTTGCTTATGCGAGACCAGTCGTGGCCTTCATCTCTTCGCGCAATCCAACTGTGATCAGAAGACTCGTGTACAGCTTCCCATCCCTTCAATCGGTCCTGAATCAAGGCCCCGTACAACCACTGTCGCCATGGCATCCGCGAATCATACCCAGAATGAAACCAATCATCAGTGCGGGGAGCTCAATCTCTCTATTACCGGCATAGGCGTGGAGTATCCTCCCTACCTCCTCGACCCCGAATGCTTGGATACCATCTGCAAGCGTCACTATCCAGAATCGCCGGCGTCCGTTTCCTTGAGCTCCCGGGTCCAGACATGACTGACACAAGCCCAGAATGACAAAGATTCGCATGATAAACAACTATACAGGAATCGATACTCGCTCCGCCATAGGCACCGTCGACCACCCAATGGCCAACATGGATCGCGCCCCGAAGATCAACGAACTGTGCGATATCTTCCTCAATGACGGCGTCGCACTTGCGGTAACCGCTGCTCGAAAAGCTCTGCACGAGGCGCAAATCTCAGCGGCAGATATAACGCATGTGGTCTCAACGACTTGTACGAACAGCGCGAATCCGGGATTCGACCACTATGTATGCAAAGGGCTGGGGATGACACAATCAGTGGAAAAAGTACTCTTGCACGGAATTGGATGCAGTGGAGGTCTTGCGAGTCTGAGAACTGCGGCCAACTTGGCATTGGGCAGTAGTTTTCGCAGAAGAAAAGCCAGAGTGTTAGTTGTCGCGCTGGAAGTTAGTAGTCTGTTGGTGAGAAGCGAGCTGGATAGTATACACGAGTCGCAAGAGACGAGGATCGGCGTGACACTGTTCAGCGATTGTGCGAGCTCGCTCGTCCTTAGTAACGGCATTGGCGAGGGGCATGGCGAGCCGGTGTACGAGCTATTGGGATGGGACCACAGACTGATTCCTGATACCGAGCAGGACTTGGGCTTCGACGTTGATCCTCTAGGTGAGTTTTTTCCACCTCGTTCTCATATAGGACTAAACAACCATTGTTGAAGGTTGGAAGGTTGTTCTCTCTCCACGAGTGCCCAAACTCGCCGCCTCTGTCGTGGAACCGGCCTTCAATGACCTTCTTTCGACTCTCCCAAACCTCCCAGCGGATTACAAAATAGCCAGCGACTTTGACTGGGCGCTTCATCCCGGTGGAGCGACTATCCTCTCCGGTGTCGAGCGCGCGATGAACATCTCCGCCGAGCACATGCGCGCAAGTTATGACACGTACATAAAGCACGGTAACTCGTCCTCCGCGACGGTGATCTCAGTCATGGACCGCCTCCGGCAAAAAGACATGGACGAGCTGGCACCCGAAGGCAAGGTGAAGGATTACGTCGTTGGGTGCGCCTTTGGACCGGGTATCGCGATCGAAATGTGTATGCTGAAGAGGAATATGAACCATGTGAGAAGGACACTGGTTACGACAGGTGAGGCGACGCCGCCGGAGACGGAAAGCGAAGGGAGCCGCAGTGAGGGCGAGGGCGAGGAGTTGGACGCTGAAATAAAAAGCGCCAAGGAGAAGGGTGAGCAGCTGAGTGAGAAGCTCAATAGTGTGATGCCGGATATACGGGAACAAGACGAATCACTGCGCGATGCTTTGAACGGTGTTGACTTGGACTGAGAGCAGCGTCGTACGGAGCGATGGGATTGAGGGTAGGGCAAGATCGAGGGATTTCCTAGAAGTACATCGATTGCCATGATAGACCTGTTTTGTTTGGTCATAGAGAACTCTTATTCCTGGCGCTGGCAAGAAATGGGATGGGATCTGCCATTATGTAACGAGCACCACGACACGCCGGAGCGGAGGTAGACACAGGATTAGCGGGTTTAGCGCAAATCAAAATTAATTAGTGCGAGAGAGCGTAAATAATCGATGGACAAGGCATCTTCCCTGGCCATTAGTCGTGGTATTTACATCTGGCCCACCCGGGGATCTTAAGCACTTGATAGTTCTTAAGCGCTAAAACGCTAAAACGCTGAAACGAGACGGCAATGATTTGAGATATTGATTTACGAAAAGTAACTGCTTACACTTCACCCATCGTCCCCCTTTCTGATATTCATACAGACGTTTGCCATTTTCTCTTATTGCAACTTCATCCTCTGTGTAGCGAAATCTCTTGTCCTGCTAACCCTCGGCAACGCCATGTTGCAAAGTCAAAGCGATAACTCCAGTACGCCACGCAATGCAGCGTAGGGCCGCCTCACAAAAGCCGCAAATCAGCGCGGATATCAGGTGTTTATGCATCCACCATGTCCATCCTCAACTGCACCTGCACATCGCCATCATCGTCCACCTCTTCCTCCGGATCGCTATCTTCGAGCTCGAGGCCATCCTCGCCGCCGTCCGCGCCCGGTCCGTCGTCGTCTTCCTCTTCACTGGACGCGAGAATCGGCGGCGCCATCGCCATCCCCTGAAGCTGGTTGGGGGCTTTCGGTGTCTTGATTGCCCACGAGTCCGCGCCTCTCTGTTTGCGGAACCTCTTCGCGTTGTTCTTCGCGGCACGGCCGTCTTCGAGGAGTTGGCCCTCGACCGATGGAGTGACGTTGTTGCCGTCTTCGTCATTCAGCCAGCGAGGATCTATCATCGCCTTTGGTCTGCCGGCTGCTTCGTGCGTTAGCCTTTTCTCCATGCTATTACGCGAGGACCTGAGCAGGACTTACACAGATCCGTGGCTTTGGGTCCCTCGCCCATGTGCCAGGCAAAGGGGATCAAATGTTTCTCCTCCAGATGATCCTTCCACTCCTGCCGTATGGTGAAGGAGGGGCTAGCTAGGGCAGGTCTTTTCATTTTTGTCTTGTCATCTATGGTACTCTCGTCTCCGATGTCAATCCCGCTAGTTTCTTTAACTATGGCCTCATTATCACTCGCCTCTACCGATAGCGTTTTTCTCTTGCTACCACAATGCGCCCAAAGACATTGCGCCTTCCCATTTACTCTTTTCTTATGCACAGCATGGATATGAAGCCTCAGCGTCTCCAAATTCTGTAATTCTCGTGAACAACCATCCCACTCGCAGATAAACGGATGGAAGATTGGTTCAGGTTGAGCGATATCAGCTTGATGTCTGTTTTGCTGCGGTCTTCCCTTCTTCTTGGGCTCGCTGGCGCGGGCAGCTCTCGCAGCAGCTCTACCGTTTTTCGCAGCTGTTCTAGCAGCAGCTTCGATTGCGGCAGCAGTGCTTGCGAAAGGTCGACCTCGCTTCTTGAGCAGTTTCTTTATCGGTGTTTTGTGGCTAAAAGGACGACCGAACTTCTTTGGGGGTTCACTTGATGGCCGAGAGCCTATGCCAAATGCTTGCTTCGCTGGTCTGCCGCGTTCTGAGTAAGCCGACGTTGGGCTGTTGCTATAAAAATGAACAGGGCTGTGCGTGCCAACTACAACTTGCATGATGGATCTGGGTGTAGCATGAGGTGCTTGGTCTGAAGTACTAGAGTACTGAAGATTGCTCTGTTGATAGTGAGGTGGTTGGTCCACGTTGGCAGAGGCTCTGGAAGGAGCTTTAGATTTTGAAACAACATCTTTCCGTGAGTCTCCATGCTCATTCGACGACAAGTCTCCCCATTGAGGTTCTGATGGCATTTGCTTTGGAGGGTAGCCGAACCTGCTGGGCGTGATTAAATTTCGATTCTGGCTATGAGGAAGAGGATTTAAGGATTTATTCTTGTTCAGAGAATAGCCATGGCTGTGAGACAAGCTAGAATTTGGTCTACTCATGACTCTACCTGCCGAATTTCCATGATTTTGAGGCAGAGGTTGGGGCCCATACCCGTAAGTTGACAGAGTGCTTTGGCTTTTTGGTGCTGGAGCATCTGGCCGATACGACAGAACCTTGGATGTAGAGGCTCCGCCATTACTTGAAGGATGAGTGGGTACATGTTGCCGGGATGGTTCCGGATGAGAATGAGAAGTGCCACCATAGGTCCCAAGACTCGTCGAAGCCGGTGCCCCAATCGCGGAGGAAGAATATCCAGGTTTCCGTACAAAACCCGAGCCACTAGACAAAGGACCTCCAGTGCTAGGATCATGTGACGATTGATATTGCTCAGCAGCATTCTGTTCTCTCAATGTCGGCGGCATCTTGGTGTACGGAGACAAGGCTGCATAAAAAGCTCAGCCAAGTCCTAACCCAGCGTAGCTAGATCCCAACCTTCATAGATAAGTGTCTCTAGATGAGATCCTTGTGATCTCTTAGGTGGTAATTTACACCAAGACGCTGAGAATAATGATCTGGAAAGAACGATCACGTGCTGTATTATTCCTACCTTTTGAAGCTTAATTAGCATACCAACGCGCGAAATCCCAAATAAGCATAGTAAAAAAAGCATAATAGTGAAACGTCTGGTTATCTGCAATGCAAAAGCAGCGGAAGTGTTGTAAGCACCTTGTACGCGCCTGATAAAATGGGAAAACGCCTAAACGCAATACGTGCTGTAAAACTCACGAATTAATCGATTCTAACCCAGCTCCTTACCGCGCACGGCGGGCTCCATAACGTCTCTGCGATCAAAACAACAAATGCAGATAGTTTGAGCGCTCTTTTTAGGTCCTGCTGCGACGTGGTATGCTGGCAAGCGCGTTGTGTTGTCGTCTAAGAAAGGGTGAAGAGGTTGAAGCTGTTATTTAGGAGAAAGATCGCAGGAAGCTGTCACGTGAAGGCCGGCTGCCGTATTATTCCGAATTGGAAATGATACTTGCTAGCGAATAGTTTGTATTTTTAAACTTATAATGCTTATATTCGATTATAAATGATATATTATACTTTATAATATGGCTTGATTTAAAAATATTAAAGATAAAATTTTATTATTCCTCAAAAGTATGCGTAGTTTTATAAAACTTAGCTATAATAAGACAGGAGTACTTTATGCATGAATCAGTATGACTGTAACGATAGCGACTCAGAGTTGCTCTCGGATACCTCGGAGTTACGGCGTTCGAGGTTTATAATAAGTAGGATTACCCTGACTTCTACTCTGATTGTTACGGGTCGAAGTTTAATAATAGTACCTCGGAGTTGCTTTTAGATATCTTAGAGTATGGCGTTTAAGGTTTGCAATCTCAATCGAGGCAGGGTTATCCTAATTCGACCCTAATAAAGTATACTAAGATATTCTTATATAATATTACGTGAATAGGCAATAGGGCCTTTGGCTTGCATATATAAAGAGGAAAGCTCTCTTTTACAAAGATCTCTCCAACTTCTTTATTTTCTTAATTTTAGACCTATAGAATATGCCTTTTACCTTCTATGAAATATCGAGGGCTAGCTGATATAATAAAGAGAGAGTAAAGTAATATTGAGTATTTGTTGAGATAGGGATATAGCTATCACTCCGATGAGTTGTCATATGACCCTACTGCTTAGTTAGTAAGATATTGATACGTATATAGCTTTAAGAAGGAAAGGGGTAACCTTCCTTCCTTAACTCTTACTAATATATCTATTATCGACCTTTAAAAGCTTCCTATACCTACTACTATAGAGACCTAGAAGTGGAGGATCTCGTAATATAAGTCATATAGTCTGCTAGGGATAAAAAAGGGGGTATAAATAAGACTACTATTATACTTAAAGATAGCGCGCAATGCTAATTACCTATTCTACCCTTAATTAGTGAATTATCCTAGTTCTTATCTTCAAAGAGCCTGCTTATAGTACTTCCTCCCTTTATTCTTTAGTCTTTATTTAGGCCTATTTATTCTCTTCTCTACCTTAGTCATTTATTAGTAACCTACGCAAGGACGATTCCTTAAGATTTCGTCTTTATATAACGTCTCCTTCTCTTAATTCTCTTAGTTTGCAAATAAGAGATCTATTAAGCTTAAGTAAGTCGGCGCAGTAGGTAAAGGAGGCTTTTAAAGGTCAATGGTCGATATATTAGTAAGAGTTAAGGAAGGAAGGTTACCCCTTTCTTTCCTAAAGCTATATACGTATTAATATCCTATTGATTAAGCAATAGGGTTATATAATAATATATTAAAGTAATAGCTATATTACTTATCTTGATACCCTTACTTAAACCTTATTTTAATTGACCTATAATTAGATAAAAATGACAATTATCCTTTTATATTAATCTAACTCTTAGATTTGGTCTTAATGCAAATAGTCTATATTTGCTAAGTGATATTATCTACTATTTAAGAAAACTAATTATTTCCTTTAATTAAAGTTGTAAATAGTCTGGTAGTATTAATAGATATTAGCGCTAGTATTAAATCTTTCTATAGGCTAAGCTTAGTTTATATCTGATTTCGAAGTTTTATTAGCTTATAAATTTAATATATTAAGCGATCCTTTAGTACTTAGATCTTCCGTTTTAAGATCAAGACCTTACATAGGCCCTTATTGAGCTTAAGTTAGTCGGCGCAGTAGGTAAAGGAGGCTTTTAAAGGTCGATGGTCGATATATTAATAAGAGTTAAGGAAGGAAGGTTACCCCTTTCTTTCCTATAGCTATATATGTATTAATATCCTATTGATTAAGTAGTAAGGTTATATGATAATATATTAGAATGATAGCTATATTACCTATCTTAATACCTTTACTTAGACCTTACTCTAATTGACCTATAGTTAGGAAAAATAGCAACTATCCTTTTTCGCTAATCTAACTCTTAAGTATCTTTTAAATTAAAATCAATTAATTAATAGTAACCTCTATTGAAATAATCAAACTTTACTCGCAAGGTAGGACTAGGAGTCAACTTTCCTAAAAGCGTTCTTTTATAAGACTATATGACTTAACTTACGATTTAGGCTTAAGAGTCGATTTAAAAACTTTCTTCTATAAGACTATATGACCTAACTTGTAGAGCGGGCCTAGGAGTCGTCCTTAAGCCTATTAAGCCCTTATTACCTTTTATAACTTTAGTATATCTTTAAAGGCTTTGAACTTTATAACTATCTTTAATAGCTTTATAAAACCATCTGCTATTATTTAATTAATTAAGATATAGGTAATTAATAACTTATTCTTTATAATAAGGTTATAGATAAAGTAATAAGTAATATTAATATATTTCGATCGCTTATATAAGTATGGATTCTTTATAAGTGCAATTACTTTTATATTATCTACTTAAAGATTAATATAGCTCCTATCTTATCTGATATACTTAGCGAAACCTATATCTTTTAAAACTTAGGTAATTTATAATCCTTATTTGTTGGTACGCAGATCCCTATATAAGAGGCAAGCTGCCCTCGTTCCTAGGGTCATCCTATACAGCTGTACTATATGCGATATAAGGGGTTTCGTATGTATTTCGGACGGCTATTCAGCCAGAGGACTTCGGAAGGATATCTATATGCGATTAGGAGGGACTATAGGAGAGAGGATATTCAGATATATAAAAGTACTATCTTAGTTATATATAAATAAATAGATATTATAATAGATTCTTTTTAATAATAAGTACTTAACTATATTTCTATAAATATCGATTACTAGTATAGAACTTGTAGCAAAGGAGGTTCTCTGATAGTGAACTTGATAGTAAACTAGAAGAGAGGGCACGAAGAAGTATAAGGTGCAAACGACGATGTTAGGTGTCTTATGTCTTAATTCATAAGAGCTCTTTAACTACGAGCTATTTAACAAGGGCTGCTACTAAGTCATATAGCAAGTCATATGATATATTATATATATAATATGTTATATAAAAGATCATATGATAAATATATAACAGGCATTCCTGCAATATACCCCTTTAAGGAGACCTTTAAAGGTACTCACCAGCAATATATATAATATTATAATATTTATTATAATTTACAGTTTCGCATGAAAAATCAACCTGCAGATATAGGAAATAGAGTAGAGTTCGCTAGCGCGAAATCTATCCCTTAGTAAGTCAAAATCAACTCGCGGGCCTAGCCTAGGAGTAAAAAAAAATCACCCTTTAATAGAAGTGCAAAAAAAAATCACCCTATAATAGAGGTATTATAGAGACCTGAGATGGATAGGTCTCGTGATATATATCACATGATCGGAGCAGGACGGTAGGAGGATAAAAAGGGCCATCTTCTATATATAGAGATAGCGCGTATCGCCATAGTACTAAATATACCTTATACTTAGGACTTATTCCTAATATCTTATTTAAGAGAGCCCGCTTATAGTACTTCCTCCTTTTGTTTTTAGGTCTTCCCTTAGGCCTATTCTTGTATTATCTCCCTTTAGTTTTATATTAGTGACCTACGCAAGGACCGATTTCTTGAGATTTCTGTCCTTATATAACCTTATCGATCTCTTAGTTTATAGATAAAAGACCGGCCTTTTAAAGAATACGTCTTTAAAATACTTATAGTATTTTGATCGACTCTAAAACCCTTATCCTTAATCGCTTAGTTACTTAAAACTGTCGATTTTCGTTTAGCAACTATTAATAACCTTAGATTTTCCCTTTTCAGCTCTGCTTTAAAAACCCTTATTTTCTTCCTTAACTTTGAGATTTTCGGAATTTTCGGCTTCCTAGTATAAAAAATTTGGCGAACCCTATAATAGCAATCTTAAATAGCAGTAGTTTCAAGTACTTAAGTAATATTAAGCGCAAACTCCAATCGGAAGTGCCTCCTTAGAATCTTTAAAAATCCGAATCCGATAATTTAGCCGCCTTAGCTTAATAGAACTCTAAAAATTGCCTTAGAATCGTCTTTAGAGACCCTTTTATTCTAAGGACTAATAGGAATTAGCCTAAAGGCTAAGAAGAATCTTAGATATAAACCTTATCTTAGAAATTGGTCCTTAATTAAGTAAACCTTATCTTATTACAATTAGTTGCAATGCTCCTATTAGCTATTTAATACCTACTTAGAATCTTTTAGCAAACTTAGATTAAACTTTTAATAAAATCTGGAATTCTACTCTTAGGCTTAGCCTATAAGTAGAAGGATAAAAAGACGTCTTTAAATAACTTAGGACTACTACTTACTTTTTTAATATTAATATTAGAAAATATTAAAAATAATAATAATTTTAAACTTTTTATTAACCCTTTATCTAAATCTTTTCAAACTCGTCTTAGTTACTTTTGTTATGGCATGGTTGTATTATAGTCGCAACAGAACTGTCAGAGCAGGTGCAATAGAGATAGTAGTATAACCAAAGGCGAAACAGACTGGTGCAATAGATACGCCGCACCTTTATTATACCTTTCCTTTAATAGACAGAATATGACTTATTAGTAGAAATCGACTTCTAGGAGTCGTAGGCTAAGGAGAGCATATTAAGAGGAAGGCTTTCTACTTTATATATACTCCTTAGCTTTGAATTCTATACGATTTAGCAGCCTTGATCTTAGTGACTTTATCGACTTATGCCTTGCTTCTACTATTATATAATTCAAAGCTTATACCCCTTTTGGCCTTATAAGGCGATATAATATACTTAGCAGAGGACTAGTACCCCTTTAAAGACCCTTCTTTTAACCGACTCCTATAATACGTAGAAGCAACTTAAAGAATAGCCTTGACGTTCGGTCCCTTTTTAAACTTAAGAATCGAAAGAAGAGCTAGTAGACTTAGCTAAAATAACTATTGATAGTTAGTAGCTTTTAGCTGACTTTAAAAGAAATTATAAAATCTATAAGTTAAGGCATTTCTTAACTATAGCCTTTAATAGGACGAAAATATTATATAAGGACCTCTTACTCTAAGAGAATCAACCTTAAGATAATAACGCTAGTACCTCTTAAGTTAAGCAACCTTTCAATTAGAGAGGACACCCTTTAAAACCCTGCAGAAGACGAATCCCTTATACCGGCCGACTCTACTAGCGAGCCTCGACTAGCCCCCTTTTTAAAACGAACCTTATATAATATAGAAGATATATTAACCTCCTTTAAATAAGAAGCCTTAATCTAACCTATCTCTTATACTAATATAAAAGCTAAGAGAGATAACTTCTTTATATTACTAAGGTTCTAAACTAAAGCGGGCAAAAGATCTGCTATATATAAGGATCGATTAGCAGTAGAGGAACGCCTAATAGAATACTACTATTAATATATTAAATAATAAGATTTAGTAGTTTAGAGTTTTTATAATTATATTTAAAAGATAAAGGAAGCGATTGCACCTATAACTGCGCAGCTATAAGAAGAGTTTAAAACGACTTAAGAGACTAGCGCGTATTAGAAGAACTTAGCAAAAGAGCAATAATATATAAACTTAATTAGCTAGCCGGCTACCCTTACTTTATAAAGCCGACCTCTTTTCGAAAATCCCTATAAAGATCCTTCTACTGCCTAGCCTAGATAGCCTATTAAAAGGGAACCCTACTCTAATACCCCTAACTTCAAAGGACAAAGTCGAACCTTTAAACCTAGTTGCTAGGTCCACTTAATAAAGATCAAGGATCTAAACCCCTTCTTAAGTAAAGGGGATATAAAGGTTAAGGATTAGATCTTTAATATATAGTAGAAGATAAAGGTCAATTATATAGAGTTTCTTAATAAATTGGTTACCTTAGTATATACTACTAGTTTAATAATAAGGGACGCCTGAAGCTTAATCTAAGATCGGCTTATAAAAGGATCTATTAAATAAATTAAAACGGCTGCGCAGCTGTTCCGAATCTTATAAAGGGCCTATAGAATTAGTAAAGAAACCGAGCGATAGATAGCTAAAGACGATTGGATAAAGCTTAAATAGGAAAATACCCCCTTTATAGCCTTTTAGGCCGACTTCTATAGATTAGCTTTTAAACTAGGGAAGTTGACTAACAATTAATATAAGGCGCTTTAAGATAAGGTAAAAGTGTCTTTACTAGAGCAACTCTCTAACTAGAAGTTCGACTACCTTAGAGACTTAGCCAAATGGTTTATAAATAAGGAGAATTGATAACTCTGCCTCTTACTATAACGCTCTAACCGAAATAAGTATTAGGCTAAAACTTCTAACCGGCCCTCCTCTACCTTTTAACAAATAGGACTTATATATTATAAATAAGCCTTAAGCCGTCCTTAAAAGGAATTAAATACTACCCCTAGACCTTTAGGACCTAGAGATAATAAATGCGCCCTTTACAATTGAACTTTAAAGACTAACGATACTTGCTATACGTATAGATAAAAAGGGCACTATAGCCGAGACTGCCTTAAATAATATAAGATTATACTAGTAGAGAAAGGCTATAATAAACTAGAGAATAATACTAAGATAATAGACGATATAGAGGAATTGGGAAATGAATTACTTTAGGATTTTAAGTGTCACTCCTAAAGCGCAACCGACACTAGGAATCGGTCGACTTATCTAGGCTAATTAGAGGCTAGTAATTCGTAACCTAATGCCGACTCTATTAAAAAGGGCGCTATATTAACCTAATAGCCCTAATAGACTATAGGGCTAACGCCTTAGGAATTATCAATCGCAAGATACTCCCCTCTTTAACTATATAGCTAAAGCTACTGACTTACTACTTTAAGAGACCGATCCCCTTATAAGGATTTAATAGATAACTTAGCGAGGCTATTCGATAGGTTATATAAATAGATATTACAATTGATAAATACGACTTTAAAGGATAGTTCTTCCTAGCCGCCGACTTAGGCTTATATAATATAATCTTAGGTCGTAAGTAGCTAGCTAAATAAGATATAATTATTAATTATAAAAGGAAGAAGCTATATTAGCCTAACGTTTATTAATTAGATCAATAGGATGCCAACTAAAGAGACTAGCAATAGCTTAATAAGACTAGTATCCTTAGACTGCCGAAAGCTCTTAAAGACCCTTTAATTAAGTCTAAGAATATGCCGATCTAGGACTTTAATACCTACTTAGCCAATTATAAATAATAAAGAGAGGAACTTAATATTAATACCCTTTAACTAATAAGTATAGATATATTAATAATCTTAAGACTAGCCTTTAGAGTTAGCCTTTATTAGACTAATACTAAGATTAAGTCGGTTATACTTATAGAACTAGATCACCTCCTTAAAAAAAGAGATAGGAGAACCCTTTATATCTAAACTTAACGTAAAGCTATTGTTCGCCCCTTAGACTTAGGAATAGACTAAACCCTGATTTATATAATAGAAGAGGAAGAACCTAACGCGCTTAGTAAGCATAATGCTCTAAGACCTTAAAAGGCCTATAAGTTACGCGCTAAGTTACTACCCTTCCTTTATAACCTAGCTATATACTTCTTTAAAAGCATTGCGAATATGCTACCTCTATTATAGCTAATTAATTATAAGATCGAGTTTAAAGGACTACTACTAATAATAAAAACCGCCTACTTATATAAAATAAGTAAGCCTAAACTTAAAAAGATAAGGGAATACCTTATAGATAATTTAAAGAAGGGATTTATATAATTGTCTAACGCTGCCTTCTTATCGCCTATCTTATTTATAAAGAAACCCAAAGGCGGCCTGTAGTTTTGCATTAACTATTAAGAGTTAAATAAACTTATTAAAAAAGACTAGTACCCCCTCCTTCTAATTATAAAAACCCTCGACCGACTTAGGAATATAACGCTCTTTATAAAGCTTAATATCTATTATACGTTTTATCGCATCCTAATAGACCCTAACTCTATAATATAAGTAGCCTTTAAGATAAGGTATAGCTCTTTTAAACTAGTAGTACTCCCCTTTAGACTATGCAATAGCCTAGCTACCTTTTAGCAGTATATTAATACTATTTTAATAGAATACTTAAACGACTTTTGCTTTATATATATTAATAATATCTTAATCTTTTTAAAAACTAAGGAAGAGCACTAATAATATATTAGATAGGTCTTAAAAAGACTATGCAAAGCTAACCTATAGGTTGATATTAAAAAGTACGAATTCGAAGTCACTAGCACTAGATTCCTAGAGTTTATTATTACTAATTAAGGAGTATAGGTCGACCCTACTAAGGTTAAGGTTATTAAAGAATAGACCCCCTTATTAATAAAGAAATAAGTGCAATTGTTCTTAGGATTTTACAACTTCTACTAAAGATTTATCGAAGCCTATAGTCAAATTGCGCGCCTCCTTAATTAGCTAATAATAAAGGAGACCAGCCTGACGTTTATCCTAACTAAGGAATAATAAGACGCATTTGAATAATTAAAGAAGCAGCTGCTAAACGCGCCTACCTTACTATACTTTAAAAACCACTAATTAATAAGGATCGAGACCGACTACTTAAACCTAGCAGCAGCTAGAGTACTTAGCTAAAAAGATAAGAATAATAAATAATAGCACCCTATCGCCTTCTTTTCTAAAGGATTATAAAATGCGAAATCATACTATAAAATCTATAATAAAGAGATGCTAGCAGTTATACTAGCTTTAAAAGAATAGGATGTAGAATTGCAAAGTGTATTAAGCTTCTTAATAATTACTAATTATAAGGCTCTAAAGTACTTTAAAATTAAAAAACTCTTTAATAAACGATAAATCCAATAGATAGACGTACTCTTAAAATACAATTACTAAATTACCTATCGCCTTAGAAAGGAGAATATAATAGCTGATATATTATTAAGGAAAGATAAACTTACGCCTACTTAAAAAGCTATAAAAGAAGCTGAGAGGACCTATTAGCTTCTTAACCTAGCTAGTATTATTTAAGATCGTCTTATAATAGCTCTAATCAACTTTATAATACCTAAGGAACGCTCCTCTATTAACAATTTCCGAATAATAGAAAAAGTCTTTAATGCTAATTGAACTTATAAGTTGCTATAACTAAAGTAAGAGAAAGCTATTAGAAAAGAGACTCCTTAGACCCTACTAAAGGACAGACTACTCTTATATAATAGAAGGCTAATAGTTCCTAAAGAACCAGATAATCTCTATATCCGCCTACTCTACTAAATCTATAATAGTATATTAATAGCTTACCCTAGTAAAACCAAGACTATACAGTTCCTTTAATACTACTACTAGTAGCCTATATACTGCTATAATATAGAAAGGTATATTACTAACTATTATAATTACTAACGTTTATACAAACCTTAAGATAAGATACTAGGACTCCTTAAACTACTACCTGTCCCCTTACGTATATAAGACAACCTATCTATAGACTTCTATACTTTTAAATTAACTAGCAATAGCTGTAATACTATATTTATTATAGTTGACCGACTCTTTAAGTGGCATATTTACCTACTAATAATAAAGAAGGCTATTGCGCGGACTGCCGCCTCCCTATTTTACTAATATATCTAAAGGTTTAAAGGGAGCCCTCTTACTATTACTAGCAACCGAGGACCTTAGTTTATCTCCGACTTTATAAATAAGCTATTAATACTAGCATAAGTTAAGCTCCAGCTATCGACCTTTAAATACGCTTAAATAAATGGATAGACTAAGATTATCAACTAGATAATTAATATACAACTACGCCCCTTTATTAACTACTTTTAAAATAATTAGGCCGACTTACTCCCTGCTATAGATACTACTAGTACCGCTTACTTAAACAAGTTAACTAGCCTCTCTCCCTCTATAGTCGATTACAGCTATAAACCCTGCTTAGATTTTGACTAGACCGCCTATACCATTAAGCACTCGAACCCTTAGGAGAAGCTAAATAGGAAAGAAGCGCAAGTATAGGCCTAAAGAATCGATAAAGCAGTCCAGTTTGCTTAAGAATCTATACTAGCAGCTTAAGAGAGATAATCCAAATAAGCAAATAAAAAGCAATACCAACCTAACTTCAGCCTAAGAGACCTAGTATATATTATAAAGAGAGCTTAGAAAATAGACCGACCCTCCGACAAGCTCAACTTCCCTATCGTAAGCCCCTTTAAAATCATTAGTCTAGTCTACTACTCTTATAAGGTAGACCTACCCCTATCCTATCGAATATATAATGTCTTCTATGCTAATAGACTAAGGAAAGCTACTAATAACCCTTTACTTAAGTAGATTAACCTACTAGCAGAACCTATTATTATTAATACCTATTTAAAATAGGAAGTTGATTAAATTTTAGCATTTAATATATAGTAAAAGTAACTCTATTATAAAGTTAGCTAAGTAGAATAGGATCCTAACGATCAATAGTACCCTATTAGTAACTTTAAAAACGCAGCTATATTGCTTAAGAAGTTCTACTCCAACTACCCTAACGCCCTTAGGCCCTTAGCGAGATTGCAGACCTAGTTAAAAGCTGCCTTTAAAGACGAACTCGACTTAAACTACCTATTAGATAATGCCCTTAAGAACAAAGGTTATTATTAAATGTACTAGTAATAATAGTAGATACTCTTACGACTATTTAACCTTAATAAAGACTAGGAATAAAGTGCTAGACGCTAATGCACTTATTTAGAATATATAATAAAGACTACCCTCCCTTTGAACTATTCTTATAATTCACCGCCTTACTACTTACTATTCTTTACTATTCTATTCCTTTATTCTCTATTCTATACTAGTACTTCTACCTAGATCTATTTCCCTATAAATACTTCTCCTTCTTACTACCTTCGCTTTGCTTTTACAAATTAATCAACTCGCTCTTTTAACCTACTGCCCTACTACTATATATTATATTATCAAACTGAACTACTTGGCCAACTATTACTATAAGCGAACTAATAAACAACCCCCTTCCCTTTAATAATAAGACTACTATACTTGCTATTGCGCTTACCGACTCCCTTAATATATAAGACAACTCTATAATCGGTATTAATAATGCAATAGCATTTCTAATAGAAGTAGACCCTATATAAGCTACCCTTGCCTAATAAGTAATAGACAATTAACCTGCTACACTTACTAGAATAGAGTAAGCAGATTTCCAATTACTATTTGCAAGTAATATAAATAGCGACTCTAACGACTTTGATAATAATAAAGACGTCGAACCTACTGCCTTACTATTGCTAATACCACTCCTAGTAGACGATGAAATAAACGAACCTACCGCCTTGCCAACGCTAACCCTAACCCCTTTCCTATTTAGAAATAGTATTACCCTTAGTAAAAAGGTCCCTCTTAACTAGCTTTGTAATAAGTTAGAGAATAAAAATAATAAAGATAACTGACCTACGCCTATTAAGATAAAGAGGAATAGTATGCCAATAAAGAGGAAAGATAGTATAATAATTAGAGAGTTATGACTTAGCAAGTTAAGACTCTTAAGAAATAACCTTTAGAGATAGCTATAATAAAATATCTTTAATTAAGGCGAGACGTAAGTTAACCTAAGGCCTGCTAAATTCAAAGCGTCCGAATAGCGCATTTGGAAGATAGTTGTAAAAGCTGCGTAAAGTAAGGAACGCCTGCTTGCTAATATTAATAAAGTGGTTGCGAAAATCAAGGCCAAAGGAGGAACCTTTATATAAAGTGGATATATAGTCTTTATTATACTATTTAAGGCAATTGAGTTCAATCGCCTTTATAATAACCTTAATAACTAATCGCGCGAATTAAAAACCCTATAAGCTAAAGTAAAGGAGGATGCATTAAAGCTTAAGATATTATAAGATAAGAACGATAAGCTATAATAGTAAGTCGCTACTTATGCTATTATATAAAAGAGGAAGGCCACCCCTACTACTACCGCTAATACCTTTGCTAAACGATAGAAGTCAAACCAAATGGATTAGCTAGAATAGATATGCGAAAACTAATAATAATAATGCAATCTTAAGGATCTATGCGATAGAAAGCTTATTAGCGCATTCGACAACTTGGACAAACTAGTTAAGACTGCTATTAAGACTATCTATACTAAAGGGGATCCGATAAACGAAAAGATAAAGAGCTTTATTAATAGAGCTGAAAATAGAATTATATACAACTTCATTTAAGAATAGGTTAAGATAAGGGTACCTCGCTTCTTAAGAGAGAGGGGGTAATATTATAGCATAGTTATATTATAGTCGCAATAGAACTATTAGAGCAGGTGTAATAGAGATAGTAGTACAACTAAAGGCGAAATAGACTAGTGCAATAGATACGCTGCACCTTTACTATACCTTTCTTTTAATAGATAGAATATGACTTATTAATAGAAATCGACTTCTAGGAGTCGTAGGCTAAGGAGAGCATATTAAGAGGAAGGCTTCCTACTTTATATATACTCCTTAGCTTTGAATTCTATACGATTTGGCAGCCTTGATCTCAGTGACTTTATCGACTTATGCCTTGCTTCCGCCGTCATAACTTTAAGATTAACTCAGATTCTGAATATTCTTTAAGTCCTTTTGAATTTCGAAGTACTCCTCTTAGCAATCAATCTTATAATATTAAAGCTTCCCCTTTGCCCTTTATAGATTCTATTAACCCAGACGGTTAGTATAAAACAATAATAGCCGCATTTAGGGCTATTACTAATCACTTTCCCCTTCTTGGTTCCCCTAGCGCTCCTTACTTTATAAGTGCTAATATTACTAATTTCCTTAAGCAATATAAGGAAACTTATTATAATTTTAGTATTATATAAAAGGATATGATTTCTTAACTTCCTTACTATTATAATTATATAAGTAAGGATATTATCAAGTCCCTCCTTAAATGGAAAACTTATAGTTTATAAGAACTCTTTATTAAGGTCCTTAAATCTGAATTCTACAAATTTAATAGATAGCAGATTCGCGATACCTTGGCTTTCTTAAAGGAATTTATTTTAGTCACTTATACTCCTAAGGAACTTAAGAACTACTATCGGACTTTTACTTATATATCAAATACTTTAATTAGCTAAAAAATACTTAGCAAAGTTAAAAGAGGCCGCCTTTTCTTACTTAGATTACCTATTAGCCTTTGAAATAAGATCATTAAGCATTTTAGGATCAATAAGTAAGACTTTATAACCTTTGCCTTATTTAAGGAATTCTCGGCCTTTGCTTTAAAATCAGATCTTAATAAAAGAACTATTAATGCTATAGAGTAGGAAAAAGCCCCTACTCCCTCTTATACTAAAGACCTTAAGAGCTTGGTCCAAGAACACTTAAAGGCTTTAGAAGTTATAAAGGAGGCAAAGAAGAACCTAATGGTTATACCTTTCATTCGCAAGCCTAACCTAAGAGTAAGATCCAACCTTAGAATTAAGGAACTTAAGACCCAATTTATAGAACTCCGAATCTAAAGCTTAGAAACTAGGATTAATAATCTCTTATAAGAAAAATAGTATATTTCCTAATTTAGTAATAGGTAAAACTCAGCTACTATAAGCTAATATAGTAGTTCTTATTATCAGACTCCTGCTTCTTATTATTTAAAATAACTAGCTAATATAAGAACTTAATAGTTGATTAAAAAAGGAGAAATTAATCCTAACTAGCACTTTACTAATATTAATATTATAAGGTATTAAGGGAATAGTAATAGAAGACAATTAACTTGCAACTTTTGCAATAATAAAGAACCTAACTGCGCTTTATATAAATATTATAACGATTGCCCTCTTTTCTATCGTTTTATTAATACTAAGGTTATATATATTAATAAGTATAGGATGCTTTGCATTAAAGATCTTAAGCTAGAAGCTATCCCTATTAAAAAGCACCAGAATCACTTATAGTTATAGACTATTCGAATAATAATATATAGTACGAAATAGGATAAGAATTTAGTCGAATAATAGCATATTATAGATATAAACGCTAAAATTCTAACTTATATATATATTAGTCTAACTAGTAACCTACTTAAGGGAGTTCTTAAGGACTTAGCTTTTAATTAAATAGCTATAGAAGTTAGAGGCATCTCTATCTTAGGATAGGTTAATAATAATATATCTACTAATATTAATACTACTTCTATATTTAGAAACCCTCAGAATACTTAGCGTCCTTTTAGATCTACCACTCCTTTAATACTAATAAAACCAGCTAAAGTCTAGAAATTAATATATATAACTTAGGAATCTTAATATAGAGTCCAAATGCTAAAAGATACTTAATAATCTAAAACTGCAGTAGATAAGAATAAAGCCGATATAGCAGACGAATTGATCAGAGATATAATAGATAAAGATGGCTTTAAGCTTAAAGATTAAGAAGTTGAAGTTATTACGCAAACCCTTAACCTTAAGCGAAAGAGACAGATATTAAAATAGGAAAAATTCATTGATAAATATATTAGTTCAATTATAATAGAGAAAGCTATAGAGAATATCATAGCTTAGCAAATTAACCTTACGTATAAAGACCTATTTAGTTTAATTAGACGCTTTGATAAAGTGCTAGGAAAGCATATCTTAATTGCCTTTAAAGATTTGAATAATAATAAGGAAATAGAAATTGTAATGCGAAAGAACTTTAAGAAGCACTTAGCCTTAATTAAATATCTTTAAATTATAAAAAACAAAAGAATCTAAAGGTACTATAATATTATAGCAATAGCTTTAATATCTTAGAATATTAATTGAAATTATTTAGTAGTTATAATAAAAAGCCCTATTATTATTTGTTTAATAGAAGAATCAATTAAAGCAAAGGCTTTAATCAATTGTAGTTTAGAAGTTAATATAATAATTAGAAAAGTAGTAGAAATAGCTCAATTGACAATCGTTAGCGATCGACTCCTTATTTATTTAACTATCTTTAGATTGAAATACAATTTTAATAGATAGGTGAAAAACGTAAAGGTTAAAGTTAAAGGAATTATTAATTATACTAACTTTCTAATAATAAAGAATTCTTCAAATGATATTCTTTTAAAAATGCCCTTTATTTTAAAATCTTAACTAATATTTAACTATCTTAAAGATAATCTTATAAAAGCTAGTCTTTAGAATATAGATCGATCTTTAAAAGGATAAATAGTTATCGCAAGATATATAGCTAAATTCTAAAATAAGGTTTTAAGAAACGATTAGCTAGTATAAGGGCTAGGCTTAATGCTAGTAAAGGAAGGCATTTAGCAAGGAGTTATAGTAAAAGAAAGGTGAGTTTGCCGATTTTGAATAATAGCAATTTGACTCGCAGTCCTAGACTAAGAGTTAAATCTAGAATTTTGAAAATCGGTATAATCGGCGTTTTATTAGCTTAAAAATTAAGAAAAAAGAAAAATAAAGTAGAGAAGAGAGTTTGTTTTACAAATTTCGACAATTTACTAATCATTTTAAAAAACCTAAAAACCACTTATAGGCCGGACCTATAAGTGAAAAATAATAAAATTACTAATAATATTTCTATTTATACACTTTAAATTAATAACTTAGAAAATCTTTTATTTATTTTTAAAAAGGAAAATTCAGACCGTTTTATAAGATTTGATAAAAAAGGAAAGAAGTAGAGAAGTATAATACTAGCTAATATTCGAACTATATATAAAAGTAAGGCTAATAAAGTACAATTGGTAGATTAGGGAATCTCTAATAGTTTAAAGCTTAAAGGATTAGATAATTGGTTTAAATAAGATAAGAAGCTTCGACCTTTAAAGCTAGATAGCAAATTCGATAAGTTCATTATAAGTAGATTTTCTAATAAACCTATCAGATATCAGCTAATAAAAGAACGTTTTAATATATTAAAAATTAGAGATAACTTAATAAAATAAGAATGCGAACTACTTTATAAAACCTTAATAAATTAAAAGGACGCCTTAGCTTTTAACTAGATAGAACTTAGCCAGATTCGAAAAGAGGTTACGCCTTATATTAAGATTAAGATAATACCTTACAAAGCCTAGTAAGAGAAAACATTTAAAGTCCTTAAAGCTCTTTAAGAAAAGGTAATCGAAATATTAAAGGATAGACTAAAGTAAGGTATTCTTAAGTTTTATAATAGCCTTTATAGGAACAAATGGTTTTTAGTTGCTAAGAAAGAGAAGGGAACTTATAGATTAATAATAGTAGTAGTAGAGATGAATTAAATAACTATTAAAGACGCTAACATTCCTTTAAATATAGATGAGTTTTTAAATGAATTTGTAGGATTAACCTATAGCTCTTTTATTAACTTCTTCTTTAGATATAACCAATTTATTCTTAATATTAAATCAAGAGATATAATAGTAATTCAAACTCCTCTTAAGCTACTTTAGATAATAAGATTACCTTAAGGGGCTATAAATTCGATCGCTCAATTTATCTAAGTAATCTATAAGATACTAGTAGATTGTATATCTAATATTGCGCTCTCTTATATAAACGATATAAGAGTAAAAGGATTAAGATCATTTTATAATTATAAAGAAGTTCTTCTTAGTATATAATAATTTATAATAGAATATATTTAAAATCTAGACTAGGTGCTTATATAATTTAAAAGGGTAAGAGCAATAGTTAGTCTGAAGTTATAATACTATCTTCTATTAATAGAAATTGTTAGTTTTATTATTGATTCTAATAGCCAAAGTCCTTAAAAGGCTAAAGTACTTAAAATCGACAAATAGAAGAGGTATAATAATATGGCAAAAGCTCGCGTATTTATTAGTATTATAGTATACTATTGCATTTAGATTAAGGATTTCGCTAAAAAGGTAGTACCTATTTATGCCTTATTTTAAAAAGGGGCTGAGTTTCAGTAGGAGGAACCTTAAATAGAGGCTATAAAACAACTAAAGCAAGCGTTGCTTAAAGCGCTATATCTAATCAAAATAGATTATAGAGTTAACGCTAGGCCAATTATACTAATAATTAACGCAAGCTTAATTAAATAAGGTACTATCCTTTAATAAGCTAATAGCTAATAGAAAAGACATCTAGCTTACTTTAAAAGTGGTCTTTAAAATCTAATAGAAATAAAGTATAATACTATTAAGTAAGAATGCAAAGGCGCTTTAAAGGTAATAAAAAAGATAAGAAGCGACCTTTATAGTACTTACTTCATCCTTAAAACCGATGCTAAAGTGCTAATAGAATAACTAAATAGAGCTATAAGCGACTTACTAAGAGCCTTACTAATAAAATGGATTGCTTAAATAAGACTAATAGACTTTGAAGTCAAATATATTCTAAAGATGAAAAACACCGCCGCCAACGGCCTTTTAAAAAGAACTCGCCCTTACCCCTTTAATTTAATTAAAGAAGATAAAATAGATATTAATAAGTAGGTAGAGAACGAAGTTGGTTATCTATTGATATATTACCTTAAAGGGACTCGACTCTTAGTCCTAGCCTGCGAGTTAAATAAGAGAATTTTATTACTTAACTACTTAAGTGACTTTAAAGAAATCGCGAAATTTTTAATTACGCTTAAATAACTAAAGGCAATTGCTCTTAAGGATTTTCAGAAATTCAAAGCTAAAGCTCTGATTTATTTAATAAGAGGAAGACGATTATTTAAAAGGAGCGATAACTTATTCCTTATATAACTTTGCTTAAATAATAAAAAACTAAAGGCTAAGGCTATTTAAGATATTTATAAGGAAACTGGCCACTAAGGAGCTAAGTCTACCTACTACTAACTCTTAAGGAAATTCTTTTAAAAGGGTTCTTTTAAAGACTGCAAAGCCTTTGTAAAAAGTTGCATCTCCTATTAGAAATAAAAACCTAATTATAAAGAGAATCCCCTATTCCTAACCTGGCTAATAGGCCTTTTTTATAAAGTCAATCTTAATATTATATAAGTACTAATAATTGAAAATGGGATTATATATTTTATTTTAATAAAGGAAGACCTATTAAGATAGCTTAAAGGGCGACCTTTAAGATCTGCTAACTTTGAATCTATTGCGAAGTTCCTTTAAAAAGATGTAGTCTATTGCTATAGACTTTTTAATAAACTAACTATTAATAAAGGCCTTAAAAATAAAGGAATAGTTAAAGCTTTTTTGCGAAAATATAGCATTAAATAGGTTCAAATCTTAGCGTATAACTTAAAAGCTAATAGAGTAGTAGAGCAAGGATATTATAATATTCTTAATGGACTATCTAAAGTCACTTATAGAAGATTTAAGAATTAGATAAAATACTTTTATAGAATACTCTTTACTTATCGAATGATAATCTATAAACCGATTAGAGTTATACTATTTTTCCTTATCTATAATAGAGAGGTATAGCTCCCTCTTAAATCTTAATAGCCTATTTAAAGATTGTTCAATTATAATTAAATTTAAAACCATTCCAATTTACTTATAATAAGATGCTAATAACTTAAGCTTTAAGATATAGATATAAAGGAAATCATTTTATAAAAGAAACGATATTAGGAAAAAGCTAAAGAAGCATAGGCTACTTCTAAAGTACTTAAAACGCACCCTATTTGAAAAGATAATCTTATCCTAATCTATAATATTATAAAAAGTATTAATATATTAGTAGATACTAAACTTAACTATCGATAGCTTAGTCTATTTAAGGTTAAGTCTAAGTAGAAAGAAAAGGGATACTATTCTCTTTAGGAACTTAATAGAATTGATATTAAAGGAACCTTCGCAGCTAACCGACTAAAGCGCTTTTATTAATACAACTAAACCTTATTCCTTTTAAAAGACGAATTAGAAATTAATATAACCTTTGAATCTTTTATAAGAATCGATAGCAATATAAGCAATTTTAAACCCTTAGATAAAGACTAAGATTTTTCCAACTTGACCTATAAGCTAGTCTTATAAGTAAAGAATATTAAAATACCTAACTAATCGCAACCTTAAGTTATTATTCCTAAAATATCCAAAGAACGCAAATAGGAATATTAAACGATTTCCTAGCTTATTAATTGTCCTACCTTCCTTTAATTCTTATTTTTACATTTTCGGTAAGGTCGCCTCCTTTATTATTTAAGATATAGATCTTTTAAGATCACTTTAAATTCTTGCCTACTCTAACTTATTTTATATTCTTAATATTAGCCTTTAATTATAGCATTCCTATTACTTTCCTTAAATAATAAATAAAAAGTCCAATTTCCTTAATATATATATAGCAAACCTATTATAGCTTATATGCCCTTTTAATTCTTATACCCTATTAAACTTTCTTATTTATACTCCCTATCTTTTATAAGCAATATGCCTTTAAAGAACTTATAAATGGTTTTATCTACTGCGATAAGGGATAAATAAGTACTAGTTATAAACTTCTCTTAAGACAGCAGAGCTATTATATTATTAGAGAACTTCAAATCGACCTACGTAGCCTTAAGAGATATAAAGTAATAAAAACTCCTTTTAGCTTATGCGAATACTATTAATAACCTTTTAACCCAAGTGGCCCTTGGAATTCTCTAATTTAACGACTTCCTAACCGAAGAATTAAGACTAAAGGGAATCTTTAAAGAGGAATTCTTAGCTGACGCAGATTAATATATAACCTTGGCTAATATTTTTAAAATAGACTAAGATAAAAGGGAAGAATCTATTCAATAACTAGATAATTTAGCCACTAATAAGAGAGGACTCCTATTTTATTCGCGCTTCCTAATAAATATTAATTCTAATAATAAAAGGCGAGTATTATTAAAAATTCTTAAGGAAAACACTCTTATAGCTAAAGCTATTTAGATTCTTAATTTCTTTATTATTTAAGAAGGAGTAGTAAAATTCTAAGGCAATCGAATTCGTAATCGCAGATTTGTAGGCTTATCTAATATAGTACTTATAGCAGCTAATAGGGCTATAAAAAGATCAAATTAGGCTATAGATATTACCCTACCTAATAGTACTATTATTAATATACTAAGGCTTTACGCTTCTGCTTATAGTTTGCTTATTTTAAAAGAGAACTAGACTCCTATGCTAGGGTTTAGATGAGATTTCTTTAATAATAAAGAAGGGAATTGGTTATTTATAGTTAAGCCTGCTGTCATAGCACGGTTGTATTATGGTTGTAATAGAACTGTTAGAGCAGGTGTAATAGAAATAGTAGTATAACTAGAGGCGAAACAGACTGGTGCAATAGATACGCTGCACCTTTACTATACCTTTCCTTTAGTAGATAGAATATGACTTATTAATAGAAATCGACTTTTAAGAGTCGTAGGCTAAGGAGAGTATATTAGGAGGAAGGCTTCCTACTTTGTATATACTCCTTAGCTTTAAATTCTATACGATTTAGCAGCCTTGATCTTAGTGACTTTATCGACTTATGCCTTGCTTCTGCTATTATATAATTTAAAGCTTATATCCCCTTTGGCCTTATAAGGCGATATAATATACTTAGCAGAGGACTAGTACCCCCTTAGAGACCCTTCTTCCGACCGACTCCTATAATATATAAAAGCAACTTAAAGAACGGCTTTAATATTCGGTCCCTTTCTGAACTTAAGAATCGAAAGAAGAGCTAGTGGACTTAGCTAAAATAACTATTAATAGTTAATAGCTCTTAGCTAACTTTAAAAGAAATTATAGAATCTATAAGTTAAGGCATTTCTTAACTATAGCCTTTAGTAGGATAAAAATGTTATATAAGGACCTCTTACTTTAAAAGAATTAACCTTAAGATAATAATGCTAGTACCTCTTGAGTTAAGCAACCTCTTAATTAGAGAGGATACCCTTTAAAACCCTGCGGAAGACGAATCCCTTATACTAGCCGACTCTACTAGCAAGCCTCGACCAGCCCTCTCTTTAAAACAAACCTTATATAATATAAAAGATATATTAACCTCTTTTAAATAAGAAGCCTTAATCTGACCTATCTCTTATATTAATATAAAGGCTAAGAGAGACGACTTCTTTATATTACTAAGGTTCTAAACCAAAGCAGGCAAAAGATCTACTATATATAAGGATCGACTAGCAATAGAGGAACGCTTAATAGAATACTATTATTAATATATTAAATAATAAGATTCAATAGTTTAGAGTTTTTATAATTATATTTAAAAGATAGAAGAAGCGATCGCACCTATAACTGTGCAGCTATAAGAAGAGCTTAGAACGACCTAAGAGATTAGCGTATATTAGAAGAACTTAGTAAAAGAGCAATAATATATAAACTCAATTAGCTAGCTGGCTACCCTTACTTTATAAAGCCGACCTCTCTTCGAAAATCCTTATAAAGATCCTTTTACTACTTAGCTTAAATAGCCTATCGAAAGGGAACCCTATTCTAATACCCTTAACTTTAAAGGATAAAGTCGAACCCTTGAACCTAATCGCTAAGTCCGCTTAGTAAAGATTAAAGATCTAAACCCCTTTTTAAGCAAAGGGGATATAAAGGTTAAGGATTAGATCTTTAATATATAATAGAAGATAAAGGTCAATTATATAGAGTTCTTCGATAAATCGGTTGCCTTAATATATATTACTAATTTAATAATAGGAGATGTCTAAAGCTTAATCTGAGATTGGCTTATAAAAGGATCTATTAGATAAATCAAGATAGCTGCGCAGCTATTCTAAATCTTATAAAAGGCCTATAGAGTTAGTAAAGAAATTAAGCAATAGATAGCTAAAGATAATTGGATAAAGCTTAAATAGGGAAATACCTCCTTTATAGCCTTTTAAGCCGACTTCTGCAGACTAGCTTTTAAACTAAGGAAGTCGACTAACAATTAATATAAGGCGCTTTAGGATAAGGTAAAAGTGTCTTTGCTAAAGCAACTTTCTAATTGGAAGTTCGACTACCTTAGAGACTTGGCCGAATGGTTTATAAATAAGGAGAACTAACAACTCTGCCTCTTATTATAACGCTCTAATTGAAACGAGTATTAGGCTAAAACTTCCAATCGGCCCTCCTCTACCTTTTGATAAATAGGACTTATATACTATAAATAAGCCTTAAGCTATCCTTAAAAGGAATTGAATACTACCCTTAGACCTTTAGGACCTAGAGATAATAAACGCGCCCTTTATAATTGAACCTTAAAGACCGACGATATTTACTATAAGTATAGATAAAAAGGGCACTATAACTAAGACTGCTTTAAATAATATAAGATTATACTAGTAGAGAAAGGCTGCGACGAATTAGAGAATAATATTAAGACGATAGATAATATAAAGGAATTAGGAAACGAATCGTTTTAGGATTTTAAGTATTACTCCTAAAGCGCAACTGATACTAGGAATCGGTCGACCTATCTAGGCTAATTAGAGGCTAGCAATTTATAACCTAATGCCGACTCTATTAAAAAGGGCGCTATACTAACCTAATAGCTCTAATAGACTGCAGGACTAATGCCTTAGGAATTATCAATTGTAAGATACTCCTCTCCTTAACTATATAGCTAAAGCTACCGACTTACTACCTTAAGAGACCGATCCCTTTATAAGGATTTAATAAACAACTTAGCAAAGCTATTTAATAGGTTATATAAATAGATATTACAATCGATAAATATAACTTCAAAGGATAGTTCTTTTTAGCTGCCAACTTAGGCTTATATAATATAATCTTAGGTCGCAAGTGGCTAGCCGAATAAGATATAATCGTTGATTGCAAAAGGAAGAAGCTATATTAGCCTAAAGTTTATTAATTAGATTAATAGAACGCCGATTGGAGAGACTAGCGATAGCTTAATAAGATTAGTATCCTTAGACCGCCGAAAGCTCTTAAAGACCCTTTAACTAAGTCTAAGAATATGCTGATATAGGACTTTAATACCCGCTTAGCTAATTATAAATAATAAAGAGAGGAACTTAATATTAATACCCTTTAACTAATAAGTATAAATATATTGATAATCTTAGGACTAGCCTTTAGAGTTAGCCTCTATTAGATTAATATTAAGATTAGGTCAGTTATACTTATAGAACTAAATCACCTTTTTAAAAAAAAAGATAGAAGAACCCCTTACGTCTAAACTTAATATAAAGCTATCGTTTGCCCCTTAGACTTAAGAATAGACTAGACCCCGATTCATATAATAAAAGAGGAAGAACCTGACGCGCTTAATAAGTATAACGCTCTAAGACTTTAAGAGGCTTATAAATTATACGCTAAATTACTACCCTTCCTTTATAACCTAGCTATATACTTCTCTAAAAGCGTTGCAAATATACTACCTCTATTGTAGTTAATTAATTATAAGATCGAATTTAAAGGACTACTACTAATAATAAAAACCGCCTACTTATATAAAATAAGCAAGCTTAAACTTAAGAAGATAAGGGAATACCTTATAGATAATCTAAAGAAGGGATTTATATAACTGTTTAATGCTGCCTTCTTATCGCCTGTCCTATTTATAAAGAAACCTAAAGGCAGCCTGCGGTTTTATATTAACTATTAAGAGTTAAATAGACTTATTAAAAAAGACTAGTACCTCTTCCCTTTAATTATAAAAACCCTTAACCGACTTAGAAATACAACGCTCTTTATAAAGCTTAATATCTACTATATATTCTATTATATCTTAATAAACCCTAACTCTATAATATAAGCAGCCTTTAAGATAAGGTATAGCTCTTTTAAACCAATAGTACTCCCTTTTAAACTATGCAATAGCCTAGCTACCTTTTAATAGTATATTAATACTATCTTAATAGAATACTTAAACGACTTCTACTTTATATATATTAATAATATCTTAATCTTTTTAAAAACTAAAGAAGAGCACTAATAATATATTAGATAGGTTTTAAAAAGACTATGCAAAGCTAGCCTATAGGTCGATATTAAAAAGTGCGAATTCGAAGTCATTAGCACTAGATTCCTAGGGTTTATTATTATTAATTAAGGAGTATAGGTCGACCCTACTAAGGTTAAGGTTATTAAAGAATAGACCCTTCTATTAATAAAGAAATAAGTGCAATTATTCTTAGGATTTTACAACTTCTACTAGAGATTTATTAAAGCCTATAGTCGAATTGCGCGCCTCCTTAATTAGCTAATAATAAAAGAGACCAGCTTAACATTTATCTTAACTAAGGAATAATAAGACGCATTTAAATAATTAAAGAAGCGGCTATTAAACGCGCCTATCTTACTATACTTTAAAAACCACTAATTAATAAGGATTGAGACCGATTGCTTAAACCTAATAGTAACTAAAGTACTTAGCTAAAAAGACAAGGACGATAAATAATAGTATCCTATTACCTTCTTTTCTAAAGGATTGTAAAATGCGGAATTATACTATAAAATCTATAATAAAGAGATGCTAGCGGTTATACTAGCTTTAAAAGAATAGGACGTAGAGTTATAAAGTATATTAAGCTTCCTAGTGATTACCGATTATAAGGCTTTAAAGTACTTTAAAACTAAAAAACTCCTTAATAAATAATAAATCCGATAGATAGATATACTCTTAAGATATAATTACCAAATTGCCTATTACCTTAAAAAGGAGAATATAATAGCCGATATACTATTAAAGAAAGATAAACTCACGCCTACTTAAAAAGCCGCAAGAGAAGCCGAAAGGACCTATTAGCTTCTTAACCTAGCTAGTATTATTTAAGATTGTCTTATAATAGCTCTAGTTGACTTTATAACACTTAAGGAACGCTCTTCTATTAATAATTTCCAAATAATAAAAGAAGTCCTTAATACTAACCGAACTTATAAGTCGCTATAATTAAAGTAAAAGAAAGCTATTAGAAAAGAGACTCCTTAAACCCTATTAAAGGACAGACTACTCTTATATAATAGAAGGCTAATAGTTCTTAAAGAACTAGACAATCTCTATACCCGCCTATTCTATTAAATCTATAATAGCATATCGATAGCTCACTTTAGTAGAACTAAGACTATACAATTCCTTTAATACTACTACTAGTGGCCTATATACTACTGCGATATAGAAAGGTATATCGCTAACTATTATAACTACCGATATTTATATAAACCTTAAGATAAGATACTAAGACTCTTTAAACTACTGCCTATCCCTTTACATATATAAGACAACTTATCTATAGACTTCTATACTCTTAGATCAATTAGCAATAGCTGCGATACTATATTTATTATAGTTAACCGACTCTTTAAGCGGCATATCTACCTACTAATAATAAAGAAGGCTATTGCGCAAACCGCCGCCTCCCTATTTTACTAATATATCTAAAGATTTAGAAAGAGCCCTCTTATTATTACTAGTAACTAAGGACCTTAGTTTATCTCTAACTTTATAAATAAGCTATTAATACTAGCGTAGGTTAAGCTTTAGCTATCGACCTTTAAATACACTTAAATAGATAAATAGATTAAGATCATTAATTAGATAATCGATATATAACTACGCCCCTTTATTAACTACTTCTAAAATGATTAGGCCGACTTATTCCCTACTATAGACGCTACTAGTGCCGCTTACTTAAACGAGTCAATTGGCCTCTCTCCTTTTATAATTAATTATAGCTATAAACCCTGCTTAGATTTTGACTAGACCGCTTATACTATTAAGCACTCGAACCCTTAAGAAAAGCTAAATAGGAAAGAAGCGCAAGTATAGGCCTAAAGAATTGATAAAGCAGTCTAGTTTGCCTAAGAATCTATACTAATAGCTTAAAAGAGATAATCTAAATAAGTAAATAAAAAGCGATACTAACCTAACTTCGGCCTAAGAGACCTAGTATATATTATAAAGAGAGCTTGGAAAATAGACTGACCCTTTAATAAGCTCGACTTCCTTATTATAAGCCCTTTTAAAATCATTAGTCTAGTCTACTACTCCTATAAGGTAGACCTACCCCTATCCTATCGAATATATAATATCTTCTATACTAATAGACTAAGGAAAGCTGCTAATAACCCTTTACTTAAGTAGATCAACCTATTAGTAGAACCTATTATTATTAATACCTATTTAGAATAGAAAGTCGATCAAATCTTAGTATCTAATATATAGTAAAAGCAACTCTATTATAAAGTCAGCTAAATAGGATAGGATCTTAATAATTAATAGTACCCTATTAGCAACTTTAAGAATATAGCTATACTACTTAAGAAGTTCTACTCCAATTACCCTAACGCCCTTAAGCCCTTAGCAAGATTGCAGACCTAGTTAAAAGCTGCCTTTAAAGACGAACTCGACTTAAACTACCTATTAGATAATGCCCTTAAGAATAAAGGTTATTACCAAATGCGCTAGCGATAATAGTAGATACCTTTATAACTATTCAATTTTAATAAAGACTAGGAATAAAGCGCTAGACGCTAATGCACCTATTTAAAATGTATAATAAAGACCACCCTCCTTTTAAACTATTCTTATAATTTACTACCTTACTACTTGCTATTCTTTACTATTCTATTCCTTTATTCTCTATTCTACGCTAGTACTTTTGCCTAGATCTATTTCCCTATAAATACTTCTCCTTCCTACCACTTTCGATTTGCTTTTATAAATTAATCAACTCGCTCTTTTAACCTACTGCCCTACTGCTATATATTATATTATTAAACTGAACTACTTAGCCAACTATTACTATAAGCGAACTAATAAATAACCCCCTTCCCTTTAATAATAAGACTACTACGCCTACTATTGCGCTTACTAACTCCTTTAATATATAAGACGACTTTATAATTAGTATTAATAATACAATAGCGTTTTTAATAAAGGTAGACCCTATGCAAGCCGCCCTTGCCTAATAAGTAATAGACGACCAACCTACTACGCCTATTAGAATAGAGTAAGTAGATTTCCAATTACTATTTGCAAGTAATATAAATAGCGACTCCAACGACTTTAATAATAATGAAGATATTAAACCTGCTGCCTTACTATCGCTAATACTACTTCTAATAGATAATGAAATAAACGAACCTACTACCTTGCTAACGCCGACCCTAACCCCTTTCCTATTTAGAAATAGCGCTACTTCTAATAAGAAGGTCTCTCTTAACTAGCTTTGCGATAAGTTAAAGAATAAGAATGATAAAGATGACCGACCTACGCCTATTAAGATAAAGAGGGATAGTACGCTAATAAAGAGGAAAGATAGCGCGATAATTAAGGAGTTATAACCTAGTAAGTTGAGACTCTTAAGAAACAACCTTTAAAAATAGCTATAATAAAACATCTTTAACTAAGGCAAGATATAGGTCAACCTAAGGCCTGCTAGATTTAAAGCATTCAAATAGTATATTTAAAAGATAGTTATAAAAGCTATATAGAGTAAGAAACGCCTACCTACTAATATTAATAAAGTAGTTGCGAAGATCGAGGCTAAAGGAGGAACCTTTATATAAGGTAGATATATAGTCTTTATTATACTATTTAAAGCAGTCGAGTTCAATCGCCTCTATAACAACCTCGACAACTAATTGCGCAAATTAAAAACCCTGCAAGCTAAAGTAAAGGAGGATATATTAAAGCTTAAGATATTGCAAGATAAGAATAATAAGCTATAATAGTAAGTTACCACTTATGCTATTATATAAAAGAGGAAGGCCACCCTTACTACTATTGCTAATACCTTCGCCAAACGATAGAAGTTAAATCAAATAGATTAGCTAGAATAGATATGCGAAAACTAATAATAATAATGCGATCTTAAGGATCTATGCGATAAAAAGCTCATTAGCGCGTTTGATAACTTAGACGAACTGGTCGAGACCGCTATTAAGACTATCTATACTAAAGGGGATCCGACAAACGAAAAGATAAAGAGCTTTATTAATAAAGCTAAAAATAGAATTATATACGACTTTATCTAAGAATAGGTCGAGATAAGGGCACCTTGCTTCTTAAAAGGGAGGGGGTGATATTATAGCATAGTTATATTATAGTCGCAATAGAACTATTAAAGTAAGTGTAATAAAGATAGTAGTATAACTAAAGGTAAAATAGACTAATGCAATAGATACGCCGTACCTTTATTATACCTTTCCTTTAGTAGATAGAATATGACTTATTAATAGAAATCGACTTCTAAGAGTCGTAAGCTAAGGAGAGCATATTAAGAAGAAGGCTTCTTACTTTATATATACTCCTTAGCTTTGAATTCTATACGATTTAGCAGCCTTGATCTCAGTGACTTTATCGACTTATGCCTTGCTTCCGCCGTCATACCTGCCTTAAAATTCGCTTTTTAACCTAAAGATATAATAATTATTAAATTATATAATTTGACTTACGGTCCTAGACTAAGAGTCAGAAATGAGAATTTTAGAACTAGACCTAACCTGCCTTTTGCTAAAATGATTTTAGAAACTGCTATTAAATAAACTGCCTAAACGCTTAGCATAGCCTCTTTAGAATTTTCGAAATCTTTAAAGGACTCTCCTTTAGTTAAATGACTAATTTTAGCTTGACCTTTAAAAAGGATAGATTGTTTAATAGCTACCTTAGCTAATTTGCAATTTGAAACTAAAGGATTGCGCGCTTATTTAGACTCCTTCTCTAATAACTTAAAAGAGCTAGTTCTTAACTTCTTTATATCTATATGCAACTACTTTAAAAACGATAATATAAGGGAAGACCCTATTCCTATTGCTTTAAAGATAACTAAGAGAGCTATTAGATAGATTTAATAGCTTATCCTAGATAAGTTTACCCTTATAGATATTATTCGATTCTTTAATAATTATAAAAGTTAAGAACCTAGTCTCTTAAATGCTAAGCGAGACTATTTTATCTTATAAGAAAGAGAATACAAAGAAGAATCTATTGATTAGGACATTTATAATTATAGCAATATGCTTTAATCAGTCATTCTTAACCTCGAGCTTAAAGAATAATATAATATTCAGGTATCTTCTATAATAAAAACTCGCTTTCGATAGTATCTTCCTAGCGTAGGAATCGAAGGGAGAAGACTTTACAACCTTTATATTCGCTCTCTTTCGGTTTACTATAGTCTTAATTATAAAGGATTTAATATTAATAAAACTATTAAATACCTCGAACTTCTCTATATAATAAAAGATATCGATCTTTTTCTAATCTACTTTAATAATTAATTCTTTATCTCTTTAAAGATACGCAAATCTAACCTATTAATAATAGAGGCATCTCTAAGTGCTATAAAATTCAAGGCTGATCCTAAAGCCTTAAAAGCGTTAAAGCTAATTAAATAGAACAATTCCTTTTTATTAATATTATTAAGCAATAAATAATAGGAGGAAATAGAGGAAGAAGGGTCAATTGTAATGCCTAAACCCTTTAGATGCTGCTTCCTAACTAACAATTTTACTATTAATAATAGTGCTTTTATAAGTATATTCCTCTTTATTATAAGATAAGAAGTAGAGATATATCTTTATCACTTCTACCTTATAAATAGCGCAACCTTTATACCTTCTTATTTTCTCTATAATATAATATTCAATCTTATTTAATAAGTCCTTTAAATGTACTATAGACTTTACCTCTTAGTTATAATAGTAAGAAGTAGAGGAACCTATTAGCTTATGGCTTACCTTAAACCTCCTTAATTAATTGGCCTTAGTCTTTATAATTAAGTCGTTTTAATAAAGAGAAATGCAAGTGCTACTAATAAAGAAATTCCGATTTTCACTTATAGTCCTAGCCTGCAAGTCAATTTTATTAAATAGCAAGTCTTAGATTATCAGATTCTACCGATTGGATAAGGGCCAGCTTTTAAAAGCCTTAATAGGTAGGTCGGCTCTTAGTCGAATATAAAACTCACTCTATCTATAAAGAAGATAAGTCGATAGACTTCTTAAGCACTTGGTTCAAAATCTTAACTAGCTTGAATAACTGTAAAATAGAAGCAAAAGGAGATCTTGCGACCTATTACTAATAATAGTAATCCAATTATAGTAATAATAAAATAGGGATACTTTCTTAAAATACTTTCGAATAATTCTTATAAGACTAGTGGTTTTATAGCCTTTTATAACAATTATATAGCTATCTGCGATAAGAATACCTTGGAAAATAAGACTTGAATCTCTAATCTTATCTTTTCAATCTCTACTCTAAAGTAACCTCTAGTACTTCGATAGATTAACGCAAGTAAAACTACTATACCTTTTAAGGCAGCTTTTCATCTTAAGAACTATAGCAACCTTTTTAAAGCTATTATTGGTCGACGCTCTTAAACGGATCTATTAGTTATAATTAAAGTATAAGAGTTGTTTCTTCTTAATAAAGACAAATTGAAAATCCACCTTATAGAATATAATCAGAAGCTCTTTAATGCCCTTATTAAGGCCTAGACGAACGTTATAAACACTAAGTCGCTTCTTTATAGACTTAAGTCTTAAGGATAATATAATAAAGTAAATGCTATCTAAAAGCCTAATGCACTAATTGATAAAGGTATTATTATAAGAAAATTCGGAAAAGAGACGAATTAAAACGCTAGTATAGTATTAGACCCTGATTTAGAAACCAATCCCTTGTTTTTACCCTTAAGCTTAGAAACGCTAAGACTGACTCGCGAGCCCGGCCTGCGAGTGAGGTTAGACTCAGCTAGCTTAAGCCTATAAGATAGTTCGGATGAACCTCGGTCACCAAATCTAGGGATACTAATAGAAGATCCTTTAAGAGAGGTCCCTAAAGCTGAGAAATCGCCGAGAAATAAGAACTAATATAAGAGAAGAAGACTTTGAAGTGATAATAGAACTAATAATTGAGTCGACTTAAGCTTAAAGAATCGAGTCTACCCCCTCTTTTAAAAACCATTTAAAGAAATTGCAAATTAAAAGTTGAATTTTTTTAAGATTATCTACTTTCTATAAACCTATACCTCTTTATTCTCTATTTATTATTCTATTCTATATATATTCTTTACTCTACTTTATTCTTTATATAACCTATCCTTTGATTATTTCCTTTATATATAACCTTCTAATGCTTACCTTTAAAATATCATCCTTACCTTTGATAATTATCATTTACTAATTATAGGTCCTTATATATATTATACCCTACTTTTATTTCCACTTTCGGCCTCTTTATGCCTACTTTTTCTCTGCGCACTAATGCGATTCCTATCTCTATAAATAAACCTCTCCCTATACTACGATTTTACTTTTTTTTACCTTCTCTATAACCCTATTAAGACCTAGCACTAGCACTAATAATACTACTAGTATTATCTTTCCGTTATTAATCTTTTCTAATTAAGCTTCTAATCTTAATAAATTCTTTCTAAAGATTTATTCTTTAGCAAGGAACCCTATCACTTCTATTAAATAATTCATTATAGCCCCCTTTAGTATAGGTAAAAAGGTCATACTTAAGAAGAATATATCACTTATTGCCTTAGGTAGCAAGTCTTTAGCAATATCCAGTAATAAACTAATATTAAAAGGTAGATTCTTATAAGATAGTAAGACTCTTCGGTTATTAGAAGATATCGTAAGCACCTATAGAACGTTAGGCGAGATAGAATAATAAGTATTCCTAAATTCATCTATTGATATACTTAATTGCAGAATATCTACTATTGAAAAGGGGTTCCTAGGCTTTAATGATTTTCTCAAGGGAAAGCTTAAGGTTAAAGGAATTAATTATAAAAAGTTTTTATAAGAGTATTAAAGTTACTCCATATTAATAGATTTATTTTAAAGAAACCGAGATAAAAAGAATAAGAGTATGAAAAGATTGCTATAGTTTATAAGTAGCACTTATAGTACCCTCTTCTAAACCTACTTTATAACCGATATTATAGCTAATAATGCCTTGCAAGGACTAGGCAAAATTTTTAAGATATACTAACTAATAGCAAAGGCTATATAGGTATTAAATCATTTTACTATCTAAGAAGGTATAAAGAAACTCTAAGGCAATAATATAAGAGGTAGAAAATTTATTAGGTTCTCAAGCACTATTATGCACTCTACTATTTAGACTATAAAAGACGATCCCGCGTAGTACAATAGCCTAGCCCTTCCTAATTAGACAATTTTAAATACCCTTAGCCTATAATAATCATAATATAATCTACTTATTGCAAAAGAAAAGATGATCTATCTTATTAAGTATACTATAAACTATTTTAATAATAAAACAGAGAGATAGGAATTTATAATTCCTACTACTTAGAAAATGCTACTACCCTTAGCAGAACTAACTAACAAGGAAAATTTGACTTATAGGCCCAGCCTATAAGTAGAATCAGCATATGATAGAGAAGTCCCTAAGCATAAGGTACCTATAATACTAGAAATATAAACTGCTAACTATTATAACCCTAAATCTTCAGACTTAGATATATTTGAATTACTATCCTTAGAAATGCCCCGAATACCTCAAACACTAGTAGCAAGTAAATCGACCTGCGGGCCTGGCCCATAGGTCAATACATATAACAATATAGACTTAGAAGAAGATTTACTAAAGGAAGAGAATAGCGCTATTACTAATATGCTAGAAATTTTTAATAATACTAAGAAAGACATCTTTAATATTATTTAATCCTTCCCTAAGGACCTGCGAAAGTTTATTCTTAAATTCTATAAGTTGATAATAAAGCGTTTGAGAAAGGAAGGTCAAGGAGAAGTTTTATTAGTATAAGAAGGAACGGCAAAAGCCGTTAAACAAATTATAAAACTGCACTAAGACGAATTCTTTATAAATAATATTATATAGTTCTTTATCGACTATAAGAAATTGAATAGTAACTACTATATTCTTAAAGAAAAGTCAAAAGATAGCATAACCATCGTCTCTATAAAATGCTATCAAGTTCTCCTTAATATTAAGATAATACTATAGTATAGCAATAGATTCAAGATTATAGTAATACTAGAAATGAAAATAAGACTCTTCAAATTTATAATAGGAATGTTTAAGGACTTTAATTTTAATAAATTCTACGCCCTCTATAAACGATAATACGCATAGTACTATAGGCTGGCGATAATAGGCCTTAATAATAAAGATATATCGTTTAATATCTACAAATTTTATACTACTCCTAACCTAAAGTTGTTTTTACTATACCTAGGGAATTATGCAATTATGGCTACTAGTAATAGAATAGCAAGCTAGGTTAAGAAAGATATATTATTAGGATTCGCTAAGTTTAAGGTAGCACTTAAAGCTTTGAAATTATTCTATAATATCGCCTAGACTCCCGCCTAGTACAATGCTATATTAACTAGTGATAAATTGATATTATTCCAAAGCAAAGGTTTTTTAAATATGCTTAAGCTATTCAGCTATACTTTCCTAAGTACTATACGTATATATAGTTATAGTTCTCGCGCAAAGACTTCATTTTTAATATTAGCATAAGAAGAACTGGAAATATATAAATATTATTTCTAAGTCTCTAATAAGAAGCCAGCTCCTCTATCCGCGTTCCTTTATAATATAACTTATAGTTTAATATAATAGACTCTAAGAATGTACTATAGATTGTATCTAAGCGCTTTACTTACTTATTATAATTCTTTATATAAGCTAGTGACGTACCCTAAGCCTGCACAGTTTGTTAGGGTTAACTACTATTTAAAAATCGTTACAATAAGAATTGATACTAATATAAGATTTATAAGATTAACTCCTAGGCCTAGCTCGCAGGTCAGTCCTTCCGATAATAGAACTATTAACTACTATATTATTCTAGCAGCTAAACAGTCGACTGGCCAATTTATTATATAAGAGAAGTCTTACGAATTATCAATCCTTATACTAACTAGACTTAAGAATGCTTAATGGATTTTGATAAACTTAGTATAAAGTGCTACTTAATAAAAAGAACTAAATACTAAACAAAGGACGTTCTTAAAAGAATATATTTCTAATAAGATTGTCCTATTCTTAATATTTATAAGATAAGGAACATTTATTAACTTAGATTCAGAACAGGAACCTAGCAAAGGCGGCTTCCTTGCGGTTAGCAATAACTATATTAAAGTTATCAGGAATAAAGCCCTTAAGAATAGAGTAGACCTAGAGGACTTTTTAATCGAAGCTATTAATATAAAGCGACCCTAAACTATAAGATAGAGTATTATAAGCGAATCATTTACAAAGTTCTATATAATACTTAAAATGATAAAAGGTAGTCTATTATCAGAGGCGCTTATAAGAAGAAGACTATAGAATGATCTATTAATTGTAATAATAGTAAAAGACTTATTCTCAAAGGATATTACGCAATTGATAACTTATTTAAAGAAATATAAGTAAGAACTATTTAAAGATTTTGCAAACACTTAGAAAATGATTTAATAGTTAAAGCTATAGCTATATAAAGACAAGTCTTAGGCTAAGACTAAGGATATTAATAATAGTATTAAGGCCGATAATATAATCGACAAAGTTATTCTTCTTAAGAAATATAGCATTAAGAAACCTTAAGCAAAGACCTTAGAAATGACTCCTAGGCCCGGCCTACGACTCGATCTGGAAAAGGGCAAGGATAAGGAACTCGTATCTATAGAATCCCCTGCCGTATCCCTCTTAGCAGTAGGTAACTCTCCAAAGGATAATAATAATAATAAAGATAATAATAATAATAATACTATAATATAAGTCTCTCTCCCTATTAGCAGAAGCCGTCATACTATACTAGTATCCGCAAGGAGTATAGAAGCTCCTGCCATACTAAGACCTATCTTATCGGATACTAATAGCAATGCTATAAGAAGAAGTAGTCGTTTGGCGAAGAGAGTATTATTTAGTAATAGTTCTCCCTAACCCCTAAAGAGAATTAAGGAAAATTGATATTTAAGTTAGTACTATTTTTAATTATTTTTAGCGACTCTATAGCTTATTTATTTGTTTTGCTAGTTTCGTTTTCTAACTCCTAAGCCCGGCCTATAGGTAAAAAGCATA
>JAENRP010000046.1:0-17527 GCA_024741835.1 Diplocarpon mali | reverse complement strand
GAAATATATAAAGGGAGAGAGGGAAGGGGGGAGGTGCGGTAGTAAACGCATAAAATAATAAAAACTCCTTTTTCCTCCTTTAGTGATGCGACTCCTAGTTTAAAACTGCGAGTTAAAAGCTCGAAGTTATTAAAGCTATTAAATCGCAATTTCAAGGAAAATTCAAAGACAATTTCAAGTAATCCTAAGCATATATATTTTAACCAACTTAAGAGGCGTCCTTGCTAAAGAAAATTCAAGCTTTATATAAAATTCGACTAACAATTTAGGAATTCCTTTAATACAGACGTTTATTAAGCCTTTCTAGGGTGGCAACTCGTTTATTTAACCTAAGGGAAGCTGGATTTAGGTATTTAGAGTTCGCGTGCTAGTTTTTGCCTTCTAGAGCCTGTCGATTTCCAAACTAAGGGGCGTGATGAGTTTTCTAAAGAAGGCCTTCGATTAAGGTTTCCAAACGTTAGATGTAAAGTTTAGAAAACTGGGCTTCGAGTTCCTTGATTTTTAAGGCAGATTTTACTCCTAGGCTAGGACTGCGAGTGAAGGGAATTATTACTGGATTTCTCTTTGCCTCCTTTGTAACTTTTAAAGCCTTTAAGTGTTCTTGAACTAAGCTCTTGAGGTCTTTAGTATAAGAGGGAGTAAGGGCTTTTTCCTATTCTATAGTATTAATAGTTCTCTTACTAAGATCTGATTTTAAAGCAAAGGCTGAGAACTCCTTAAATAAGGCGAAGGTTATAGGGTCTTATTTATCGATCCTGAAATTCTTAATAATCTTATTATAAAGGCTAGTGGGTAATCTGAGTAAGAAAAGGCGGCCTCTTTTAACTTCGCTAAGTATTTTCTAGTTGATCAAGGTATTCGACACTCGAGTGAAGGTCCAATAGTAGTTTTTAAGTTCCTTAGGAGTGCGAGTAATAAGAACAAACTCCTTTAGAAAGGCTAGAGTGTCGCAAATCTGCTGTCTATCAAATTCCTGAAATTCAGCTTTGAGAGCCTTAATAAGTAGTTCCTAGGACTTGCGAAGCTTCCACTTAGGTAGAGATTTGATAATATCTTTGCTAGTTTGGTTGTAGTAGCAGGGAAGTCGATTGATTATTTTATTATATCTAATGCCGAAATTATAATAAGTCTCCTTGTATTATTTAAGGAAATTAGTAATATTAGCTCTAGTGAAATGAGAAGCGCTAAGGGAACTAGGGAGGGGAAAATGATTAGTAATGGCTTTGAAGGCGGCTATTATCGCTTTATTCGTTTCGATAGGAGGGGAGTTAGGTCGAATACAGGGCCTAAGGTATTCTAAGGAGTTTTTAGAATCCGAGTCAATCTTAGAGTGACTAGGGCGAGCTTGAAAAGATTCGGGCAAAGGGTCGGAAGGAGGTTTAAAATTGATATTTTTAGTATTTTCAAGTGTCGATATTGAGAAAGCAGGTGCAGTTGTTAAAGGGGAAGGTGTCGAAGGAGAAGGTGTAGAAGGGGAAGGTAAAGAACTTGAGTTATACAAAATTGCATTTTTAGATTCCTACTCGCGGGCCTAGCCTAGGAGTGAAAATCCGGCTTCTGTAGAAAGTTTATTTATGCTTTGCTAAGACTTCTTTAATGGGTACGAAGCAATAAATAAAGGTACTGCAATTACTAGCAGTAAGAAAAGGTTTATTAAGTTAAAGACTAATTTCTAAAATAAAGTTTCTAAGAAAGATTCATCTTAGCTTCTAGGACAATTCCTATTGGTCCTTAGAATAAAGGGGTCTCTAGAGACGATTCTAGGGCAGTTTTCAGAGTTCTATCGAGTGGAGGCGGCTGAAGTATCCGATTTAGCTTTTTAAGGAAGCTAAGGAGACACTCCCGATTGGAGCTTTCATTTAGTATTGTATAAATACTCAAAACTGCTATTGTTTAAAGTAGCTATTGTAGCTAATTAAACTTCTTTGTATCAAAAAGGCTAGGAATCCGACAATCGTACCGATAAGCTGATAATTCAAGCTTTGTCGGATCAGAGGTAGGAGAGTCGGAATAGGGGCTGAAATAGGAAAATCTGAGGCTGTTGATAGTAGAGAGTGGCAATCGACAGTTCTAAATAACTGAGTGATTGCAAGGTCGATAATAGAGGAATGACAACTGACAGTTTTAAATAACTAAGTGATTATTATCTTAAGAGGGTTTTTCAAAGGGTTAATCTCTTGTCTGCGAACTAAGAGAATCAAGAGGAGAAGTCGTATAAAGACGAAATCTCAAAGGAATCGTCCCTGCGTAGGTCACTAATATAAGAGGAAGCAGGAATAACACCTGAGAATAGGCCTACGTAAAGACTAAAGATAAAGAGGGAGGAAGTACTATAAGCGGGCTCTCCGAAGACAGAACTAGGATAAATCACTTGTTAAGGGTAGAATAGGTAGTTGGCATTGCGCGCTATCTTTAAGTATAACAGTAGTCCTATATATACCTCTTTCTTGGTCCTTATCTGACTATATGACCTATGTCACGAGATCCTCCACTTCCAGGTCTCTACATTAAGTAGAGCGGTTTCTTATAATATAAATGCTAAGGATCTTATAAATTCCCTTTAGATCCTTAGTATTAAAATGTTTCTAAATAGTTATAAAGAACTAATCTAATTAAGTAGTTGTTTTCGCAGCTATAGTAATATTATTAATATATAATAGCAACTTAATTCTACGCTTAATATAGGTAAATAGATAAGGGTTAGCTAGGCTTTAAACGAATCCTATTTCTATTAAAGTAAAGCTATATAAGAGGTTCTGTAGCAGTGAAGGTTCTCTGATAGTGAACTTGATAGTAAACTAGAAGAGGGCACGAAGAAGTATGAGGTGCAAACGACGATATTAGGTGTCTTATGTCTTGATTTATAAGAGCTCTTTAACTACGAGCTATTTAATAAGGGCTGCCACTAAGTCATATGGCAAGTCATATGATATATTATATATATGATATATTATATGATAGATCATATAATAAACATATGACGGGCATTTTTGCAACACACCCCTCTAGGGAGACCTTTAAAGGTATTCGCTAGTAATATATATGATATTATAACTTTTGTTATAGTCTATAGTTTCGTATAAAAAATCAACCTGCAGATATAGGAAATAGAGTAGAGTTCGCTAGCGCGAAATCCACCCTTTAGTAAGTCAAAATCAACTCGCGGGCCTGGCCCAGGAGTAAAAAAATCACCTCTTAATGGAAGTGTAAAAAAAAATCACCCTATAATAGAGGTGTAAAAAAAATCACCCCTTAATCGAGGTGTAGAACCTTTATATTTAACAATTTGATAAAGGCGGCGTAGTTAGAGCTATTTAAGCTCTTAATAAGGCCGTCGGCGGCGTTGTCTTTGGTATTCGTATACTAAAGGTCTAAATGGCCTTTCCAAAGTTCTTGCCGAATATAATAGAACTTGATATTGATATGCTTTATTCTCTAATAATATTTAAGGTTTTTAGTAAGATAAAGGGCTCTTTAATTATTATAAATCATCTCGACTTTAGTAGCGTTATCGCTAGCGTAGCCTATTTCCTTAAGTACCTAGCGTATCTAAGAGGCCTCTTATGCGAATTTGCATATAGTGATATACTCTACTTCTATAGATAAGAGAGCGATAATAGTCTATCGCTTAAAGGAGGCGCTAATTACGCTATTATTAAGGAAGAAGATAGCCCTAGAATAGGAGGCTCTACTTCCTCTATCACTTGCCTAGTTAGAATCGCAGTAGCTATACAATTTCTAAAGCTCTAGGTCAGTTGTTTTGCTTTCGAAGGTAGTATAATAGAATTGCGTTCCCTGCAAGTACTGTAAAACTCGTTTTAAAGCTGCTATATATTATAGCAAAGGGTTAGTAAGGAATTTGCTAAGAATAGAGCAGTAGTATAGTATATCCTAACGCGTATAGTGCGCAAGGTACTATAGAGAACCACAGATCTCCTAGTATAGCTTTACTTCCTATAGAGTGGCTTAGCCTTTAAATTTGATTATATGAACTTTATAGCTATTAGCAAAAGGCGTTAGTACGCTTTTGTAATTAGTTATATAAAAACGTTTAAGAACCTTATTAATATAGGCGTTTTAATAAAGTGAGATTATTCTATTTTATTAATCTCTAACTATACGTACTCTTAAGAAGTAGTTAGCTAATTTGCTACTTATGATTTCGAAGAGATTGCAAAGATCTCTTTTAAACTTATTATATATATTACCCTTCTTTGCTACTATAAGGAAGTCGTTAATATAAGTGACAATGAGAATCCGAGAGGCGCGGTTGATATATATGCAATTATTAGTATTAAGAGGTTGAAAATCGAGCTTTTATAGCTCAGACCGTAGCTTTTCTTACTATAGTTATAAAGATTACTTTAAGCTATATAAGGCCTTAAGAAGCTTAAGATAGTAGTCTTAAGATAATAGAATAACCTTATCTTAAGTATATCTAAGAAGTAACTTGATATAGATATTAGAGTTAGCTTTTAAATTAAGGAAAGCTATCTTAATATCGAACTGATCTAGCTCGAAGTCGTATAGCACTATTGTGACGACTGGGAGTATAACCTCTGCTCGGCACTGATACGTATACGAATCATATAGCAATGCTAATAGAACGTCTTAGTAATAACTTAGAATCAACAACTACTAAGCCCTAAAGGAGTGGAAGGGCATAAAATATATATATAGAGAAAAGAGGATCACTTGCTTAAGGGGAGCCGAACCGGATGCCAACTGGGGGTAACCCGGTTTGTAACCTACACTGAGATTGCGCTAAGCTATAGCTAAACCGGGTACAAACCAGGGTACAACCTATATATAGTGACAATCCGTCATATCACCCCCCCTCTCGAAAAAAGCTCGTCCTTAAGCGTCCAACTATAGGTTTATCGTCACCTATCTTATTATAATCATCTATACCATCGGTGTAAGCCTATATCCAATTAGGAAGCCTTGCGGGCAGGCCTAGGAGGTTTAGATTTTCCTAATGAAATTCGCAAAGCTTGAAAGGCGCATATATAAAATTAGAGGCTAGGTACTATTTTAAATCAATATCGCGGCCAACCTATAAGGCGCGGTATGTAAGCGTACCAGCTTGCTTCCATATAGTAAGCAGGGTCTTTACTTTATATTCTTATTCTCCTATAATATTGATAGCAGAAGGGGGTTCATTCACTTGACCATCTAGAGAGGTACTAGGGTCCCTTTAAAGGCGACTTAGGTAGAAGATATTATATACCTTTATAAAGTCAGGTAGCTTCAGTCAGTATAAACCAAACACTTTCTCTACTATCTTAAACAGGCCAGCTTTAAAAAAGCTAAGCTTTTTAAAAGGCCTATCTATAGGGTAGGGACGCATATCTAAGTATACCTAATCGCCGACTTCAAAAGTAGCTAAGCGGCAAGAGGTATTAATGGCGTTTCGCATGCGTTCCTAGGCCTTAAGGATATGAGATTTAGCAAGGGTCTAAGCTCCATAATGTCTTGCGGAGTACTTAAGGGCGTCTTATCGATTAAGTTTCTAAGAAGGGGACTCCGAATTAGGTATATTAAGCTTCTAGTCCTAATTAGTACGCGGAGCGTACCTATGCACTACTTCAAATGGCGATAAGCCACTAAGGGAGTCATAGGGGAGAGTTAGCTAGGCGAAATCCATTATAGGCAAGAATTCGCTCCAATCATCTTAATAGTAGCTAACAAAGGGGCGGAGGCGTTGTATAAGGTACTAATTATAGTTTTCGATTTGGCTGTCGGTTTAAAGGTAGTAGGCCAAACCAAGGGTCAGTTTCGTACTTAAAACGGAGGTAAAAGCTTTCCAAAAGCTCAAGATGAATTAAGGGCCCTGGTCCAAGGTGATTATCAAAGAGGGACCAAAGTAGCAATATATATAGTATATATAGAATTGGGCTAACTGACGTAAATCGGTAGTCTTTCGGCAGGGTATTAAGATTGCCTGCTTACTAAACCGATCGATAATCATAAGAACGTTATTATAGCTATGCTTATCTTTATTAAAACTTATATAATCTATAGTTATATGCTCCCAAGGTCGGCTTAGTACTAGGAGGGGTTAAAGAAGACTAGGTTTCTTATTACAAGGGACTTTGCTTCGTCTATAGGTATAGCAGTTCTTATAGTACTAGGAGATATATCGGCGTAGATTCGGCCAGTGGTACTATAAGGAGAGAAGCTAGTAGGTTTTGCGCGTGCTTAAATGCGCAGTAGCAATTTAATCATGGACCTCCTATATAAGTAACGTACAGAGGTAATCCATATCTAGTACCACTAGTTTACCTTAATAGAGAAGCAAATCTCCTTCCATCGTCTAAGGGTTAGCCTTAGTCGGGGCTATATCGGACCTATTCCAGAGGGCTGCCTAGCGATAGACCTAGTAAGGCCTGTGTTATCGATTAGCGGCTAGTACTTAGTCGATAACACAGAAAGCAAGGGAGAAGGCCGAAACCTCTTCGATAGAGACTAAGTTCTCTGCTATAGTCTATTTACAAAGCTGTTTAAAGAGGATTCAGGGGTCAATCTGATCTTAGCGCAATAATATCGTAAGGCGGTTATTACATTTTATCATATTCTAATCCTCCAACTCATCGACGCAGTAAGTCAGGGCGTTGGCAAGAGGGTTTTTAGAGCCAGGTCGGTAGGTAATTATAAAGTCGTATTCGGAGAGAAGCTCGGCCTAGCGGGCCTATCAAGAACTGAGGTTTTTTATAGTTATAAAGTACTCGAGTGCTTTATAGTCCGTATACATTACGATTTAGTAGGGTGCTCCTGCGAGCTCGGCTCTAAAATAGCCAAATGATCGAATAATAGCCAGCATCTCCTTATTATATATAGCGTAGTTCAGCTCGGCTAGTGCTATGGTTTTACTATAGTAGGCAACCGGGAGCCATTCGGACCTGTATTGCTGCGATAATACAGAGGCGACTATACCATTAGAGGCATCGGTTTCCAGTATATAGGGGAGGTCTTACCTATAGTGCTAGAGGATTAGGGCATGCGTAAGAGCTTCTCGCAGCTATAGGAAGCTCTGCTCGCATTCGGGGGTGAATCGGAAAGGAACGTTATTCTTAGTAAGGTATACTAAAGAGGCGGCAATAAGACCATAGTCTCAAATAAAACAATAATAAAAGTTGCAAAAACCAAGGAATGACTAAATACCCTTTACAATAAAGGGGTAGGTCCAATTCTCTACTACTGCTACCTTATTAGGGTCAACCTAAACGCCTTCAGTGGTAATTATAAAGCCAAGGTACTTAATCTCTATAATATTAAACTCACACTTCTTTAGGTCGGCCTACAGTCCTACATCCAATAATCGCTAAAGAACCTATTTCATATGCGATTCGTAGTTGAGTCGATTAATAGAGTAAATAAGGATATCGTCTAAGTAGGCTATATAAAAATCATTAAGGTAATCGAAAAGGATATTATTCATATACCTTTAATAGGTAGCAGGGCCATTAGTAAGGCCAAAAGGGAGCACCTTGCACTTGTACGCGCTATACCAAGTTCTAAAAGTGGTAAGCTCTTCAGATTCGGGGTCCATTCGGATTCGATAGAAAGCCTACCGTATATCGAGCTTTATAAAAATCTAAGCGCTGGCTAATCGAGCTAGGGTCTCGTCGATTAGGGGTAAGGGGTATCAATCTTTACAAGTGAGGTTATTAAGCATACAGTAGTCAATATAGAATCGTAGGGAACTATCGGCCTTTTTTATAAATAGTACTAGCGCAGCGTAAAGGGCGAAGGAGGCCTTGATAAATCCTTTATTAAAGTTATTAATAAAGTATGCCTTTACTATTTTCAGTTCAGGTATAGACATCTTATACAAGGGGGAGTATCAGAGGGCCTTCTAAGCACCTTCGGCTGTAAGCTCGATTTTATAATCATAAGGTCAATAGGGCGGCAACGCATTAGAAGCGGCTTTCGAGAATATATAGCGGTACTCTTTATAAGCGGCTGGAATTGGTTTTTCAATTAGTTTAAAGGAGGCAGTTAGAACAGCCACTGAAACTTCTCTATTATAGTATCAGTTTAAGAGGGAATCGGTTTCGCATTATTAGGCCTAATATTCTTAGTTATCTCAAATCAATCAATCAATTTTATAAAACGAGGTGCTAAAGAGCTTTACGCCTTGCTAATTCCTAGCTATTATACGAAAAGTATAAGCTGAAATTGCATATATATTCAAAGAAGAAAGGGGAATTTTGCACTTTGCTATCTAATTGTAAGTGCGTTTCAGGGTCGAAACAGGAAAGGGAGCCGAGTTAGGCTCAGTCGCGTTAAGCTCTCGCTTTATAATTAACATATTGCAGGAGTGGTCCTTGAAAAAGGTATTACCCTCGACTCAGAGTAGAGTCGGGGTGGAATCGGTAAAAGAGTGTTTAATCAGAATAGGAGGTGATTTAGGAGGGAGTTAGGAGAGGGTTTCCTAGCGTCGAGCTTTATAGTCAGAAAGGGACCGTTCTAGTACCGTATCGCATCGAGTTGCATTTCGCTAGTAGTATCAATCCAAGTTTTACCATTTAGTATTAGTAATTTCGATATTCTTTGCGAAAGAGACAGTAGGGGAATAGGAATCGGGCTAGGTCAGCTTGCGAGAAGCATAATTAATAGAAACTTTATACTCCTTAAGCCATACTCTTCCTAAAATCACTCCATAGTTGCCGAGGTTAGTAATAAGAAAGGGAGTAAAAGATTAAATTCGCTAATTGATATACAGATTAAGTAGTATATAATAAGTGATAGTACTACCCCAAGAACCGTTATATCCCTTAACTGGGAAGGGTATAAGGAGTATGTGAATCAATAGTTTAAGGAAAGAAGATAAAGATTTAAGTAACGCCGAATTAATCAAAGCATACCTATTAGCGCCTATATCAATTAATGCCGATACCTTATAAGAAATACCATTCTTTGAAAGTAGGATCCATTTCATTATCGAATCGCTACTAAGGAGGTTTCTCAAATCAAGGTATCGCATATTATAAAGTGCGCCTAAGAAGGAGGCTTTACTTAAGCGGGGGCGTTTCCCCTAAGAGTCAGAAGGGAAAGGAGAGCGCCACTATTGTCTTATTCGGCCTTAGGGTCCTCCTCTTCATCGCTACTCTATCCTTGGCCATTATACTCTAGCTTATTGACGCAAGAGCTATAATACCTAGGAGTAATAGAGGGGGATTTCGGCCGTTTGTCAAACTGATTTTTTCGATCAGTTAGAGGGAGAGCGCTAGGGGTATCGGTCCGGCGCGGAGGAAAAGAGGGAGTTCCGGACTTAGCGAAGCCAAGGGCAGGAGTGCTATGCCAAGGTCGGTTCAGATACATTTCGAAAAAGTTTCTTAGCAAGGGATTTGATTTATTATTATCTCCTCGTTAGGCAGGCTTGCCAAGATTAGGCTTGGCCTTAGTACTTAATTTGTCTCTGTATTATATCTGACTGTATAGCGTCCTCTTGGCGCGCTATCCGGCGTCTTCTTGTTAGATAGCAGTAACCCACTTGTCCAACGTCCTAGTCTTATACCACTTTTGTATAAGGGAGGTTTAGAGGCGTTTCAGGATTTTCTCCCTAAGGGCGCTACAAAGTCGACTGCTATCGTCGATCTCTGCTATAGCAGCTAGTCGAGAGAACTCAAGGTAGAATTCCTAAAAAGACTTATTGGCCTCTATACAGAGGGTAGTAAACTCGATCTCGGCTTCTTCGCGTTCTGCCAGGTCAGCTAAGAACTTAGCAAGTTGACTCACTAAGGTTTTAGCGGTAATTCAAGCGTCCCTATTAAGTACCTAAGGGGTCAGCCAGTCCCTAGCTATACCCTTAGTCTAATCTAAAACGTAGTTAAGCCAGGCCCATTCCCTACAGAAGTAAAGGTGGTAAAGCTCTAAATTGTTAAGTACGCAGGCCTTCTAGTGTTTAGCGCGGTAATTACAGCTATCGGACAGTTTCTAAGTAAGGTTCGGTATATTATAGATACAAGGGAGGTTTAGCTGCTAAGCTAAAGGCGAACTGGTAGTATATCAATTAGGGGAAGCAGAAGAAGGATCGTCTTAATTGTCGCGTCGCTTACTATACGCAGTAGAGGAAATAGAAGGAGGTAAGTCGAAGTCTATAGAGCGTTAAGGACGCGTAGGTAAACTAGAGGTGTTTCGGAGTTTAAGTGCAGGTGTTTTCTCAATTGATCTTAGGATGCCTTTAGAGGCGCTTTAAAGGTCATCCAAATCTCTTTCTCAATCGATCAACTATTAGTGTATAGAATTCAGCTTATAGTTATACCTATCACATTCTTCTAATATAGATATAAGTCGTACCTATAGAGAATCTAGTTTGGCTTATGATATAATGACTTTAGGGCTATCGTCATCAGCCGGTAGGAAGTTAGTAGGAAAGGTACCAGGGGTAATACTGGCACCTCCCTAGGAGGGAGAGCAAGGGGTCTTTGAAGACCAAGTGATAAGGGGAACCATTCTTTAAGCTTATAGCAAGAGCTTAGTATAGGTCTTCTAGTATATTATCGTACTCGTTAGGGTTTCGGTCGACTACTAGGAATAATATAAATAGATATTATAATACTATCTCTAGCGAAGCGAAAGAGTTATTAATAATATAATAACTAGGAGTATAACCTCTGCTCAGCACCGATACATATACAAATCACATAGCAATGCTAATAGAACATCTTAGTAATAACTTAAAATCAACAACTATTAAGCCCTAAAGGAGTGGAAGGGTATAGAATATATATATAGAGAAAAGAGGGTCACCCGCTTAGGGGAAGCCGAACCGGATGCTAACCAGGGGTAACCCAGTTCGTAACCTACACCGAGATTGCGCCAAGCCGTAGCCGAACCGGGTACAAACCGGGGTACAACCTACACATAGTAACAATCCGTCACAACTATAAGCGCAATTGCGATCTTCTAAACCGCAGATTTGCATACTCTAGCAAATATCTAATTGTAATCTCAACCTTATTATTGCATATAGCCTTATATAACGAATCTGACCTTCTATTAGGAGATTTTCCTATTTTAGTCTCTTTTTATTTTAAAGACAAGCCTCGATCTAAGTACTCTATCGTCTTTAAAGAGTTTTAAGCGTTTTACTACTACTTATATATTCTTATAAGCGAGGGAATTATACTTAAAGTTAATCGTAGATCGCTATTTATCGGCGTCGGCGCAAGAGAGGACTTATTCGACTATTTTCGGGTCATTTGGGTATAGAGAGTCGAGTAAGGCCATATAGAAGGCGCCTAAATAGGCTTCCTTATTATTAAAGTTGTTAGCTTTGAATCTAAGAGTATAAGTTAAGCGAGTAGCTCTCTTCTTAAAAGGCTAAGGGTAAGCCTTATTCTTTAAATCAGGAGGTCTTCCTCTCTTTCTTAAAGTTAGAAGCTCAGCTTTATTAGCTTCTCTTAAATCAGAATTGACTCCCGGTCCTGGCCTAGGAGTGAAATTATTATAAGAGTCAATATTAACTCGCGGTCCCGGCCTAGGAGTAAAATCGTAAGAGTGAGAATTAACTCGCAGTCCTAGACCAGGAGTCAAATCACCCCTTAATTGCGGCTTTATAATTAGGCTATCTTTATTAAATCGAATATAAGATAATTAAATAATCTTTTCACCTATTTGCAATAGCATATAGATCTGATAGATACTTTTGCTATCAAATCCGATAAGAGTACCTACCTCTGCTCTTAGAGCGAGTTTATTACTTTAAGTTCGCCTTTCTTTCTCGATTAGTATATAAACGCAATAGCCTAGTACTTAGAGATGCTTAATAGAAGGAGTATAAGGCTTATTAGGCTTAATATTATCCTAAAAGACCTTATATAGAGTCTTGCCACTTAGAATATTAGAGGCAATAAGATTAGTAATATATATTATTAAAAGAAGAAGGTAAGGCTAGAGAAAGAAGGGGATATTTTAATCAATTATAACTATTTGCAACATTTCTATTAGTATATAAATTAATCGTTCTAATCTACTATCTTATTCTAATATATATAGAGTAGATTCCTTTAAAATTATACTAAGGTTTTCTATAAGTATTCGCATCTATATAAGAGAGTACTCCTTGCCTTTATTAGTTCTCTACCGCTTGATTATGCAATTATACTAAGTTTATAAGAGGATAATCATCTTCTTATTTACTTTAAAGGCGTTAGATTTATTTATATAGGTCTATCCTTATTTAGCTATTATAGCTGCGCAAGTGAAGATAGAAGTATATTTATAACTATTAAGGCTAGTTGGCTTTAAATAAACTATATCGATATATAGCTTATTAAATGCTTTTATAAGTCAAGGGTAAGCTAAACGTTTATTAATGTATTAAAAAGGTCTGCCTTTCTCGCAAGGAGCGCAAATTCGCATCTTTCTTGATTTTGTTTCTTTAATTTATATATTAATAATAGCAGATTAGGTCTTTTTAACCGTTTGTAGGCTAGCGTGGTCTAATCGATAGTACTAGAGCTTAATATTAAGAGGTCTATTCTCAATAGCAGCTAGGAGAGCATATCCACTTATATAACTAGAGGAGTTAGTAAAAGGCTATTTCTTATTAATATATATATTGTTATCGATAGTGCAAATTTCCTTCTTATTAGATAGGAATAGCTTGCTATTTCAATAGAAGCCTTTGATTTTATTAAGTTTGCTACTTAAGTATAGGCAGATAGGAGATTAAGGTATATAGAGAGTATTAATTAACTTAAGAATATATACCTTTCTATTAGATTTAAGTGCGTTAACTTTATAAATACTAACGCTAAGAGGTTAAATAGATCTATTAACTATACTTAAAGAGGATAGATTATCTTAAGTAGTATAAGAAGTGAACTTAGAGAGATTATTAGAGATATGCTTACTAGTACTTATATTATATAGCTAATAATTCCTCAATTTTAATAAGAAGTAGGTAGAAGAACTAACTCCTAGGCCTGGCCTGCGAATGGAAATTGGCCCTAGGGAGGAGTTAGAATTGACTCCTAGGCCTGGCTTGCGAGTGAGAATTGGCCCTAGGGTTAATAATAGTATAGTATGCCTAAAGAGGTCATTATCTGACTCTTTATCTTCCTTTTAAATCTTCTTAAAAGGCTTCTTACCTTTTAGTAATAATAGCAAGGACTTGTTATCCTTACCTTTAAAGTAATAGAATATGTACTTCTTCCTTAAGTCCTTCTCCTAGGCCTCTCTTTTCGATTTATTAATTGTAAAGCAATCTTCTGCCTTATAGTATGGCTCTAATTGCTTGCAATAAGGATAGGGGGAGTTAGGGGAGTTAAGGGAGTTGGTAGTATTCCTAAAGGTGCTCTTCTTTAAGTCTTTGAAACCTCCCTTATTATCTGACTTCTTATAATTAAAGGAATGCGGCTTACTAGCCGATTTATTACTATATAAGACGGTTCCGTTTATCTTTGAACTTTATAAGGCTTAAGCTTTATTAGTGATATCTTTAATAAGAGCTTTAAGCGTGATCTTTGATTTTCGTCTAGCTGCTATAGCTAAGCGAAGGTTAGAGTATTATCGATCTACCTAAATGGGCCATCTATTAAAACAGCTAGCAATAAATATGATAGGGTGCTAGTAAGAGGGAGGGGCAGAGTCAAGAGCTTCCAATTTAGTGATCGAAAGCCTGAAAGCGACGACGTAAGCTTTAAGTGAATTAAAGTTATTATATTTAATAGTAATATAGGTCTATATAGCGTTATATTCAAGCACTATTCCAGATCCTTTGTACTATTTTTAAAAAGCTTCCTATATATCTAAGGCAGATTTGTCGCCTTTTATATAAGCTAATAGGCCTAGTTTGCAATTAAGTGTAATAGTAAGCTTTATTTAAGATTCCTTAGCTTCCTATCTAACCCAATTGTCCCTTTCCTTATTTATAATAGAACGGTCCTATAAGTTAACCTTAGGTAGAGCATATATTTTAACTTTTGTATAAAGATATATAGTTAAAGCGTTTGACTTTGCAAGGTTTAAAACCTTATTCCTTTACTAGTTATAGTCCTCTACGCCTTTAAGCTTTTAAGACTTAGGGAGGCTAAGGGCAGCTGAAAATAACAACGATATCTTATTTATATATTTGTATATAGAGTTATTAAAAGGAGGAGAAGGAGGAGGAGGAGGAGATAAACTATTAAATTCGAGTTTAAGGTACTATATATTAGTCCCTTTAAAAATAGGTGATTTAAGCAGTAGAGTACTTTTAGCAATTAAGCTGGTAATCTCAGCTATTAGTCCTGATGATTTAGCTATAGTAACAAATCTTACGTAAGCTTAGATTATTGCATAGCGCTTTAGAAGGGGAGTAGCTACTGTTTTATTATTAAGATAACGCTTATTATACGTCGTTGGTTAAGTAAAACTTAAAATATCGATCAGCCTTTTCGTTTGTAAGGGAGACTTTGATCGATGGAATTTGTCGAATGCTATTTATAGGCATACGGGGCTTATAACCTATAGCAGTAAAGGTTTTCTGATAGTAAACTTAATAGTAAACTAGAAGAGGGCACGAAGAAGTATAAGGTGCAAACGACGATGTTAGGTGTCTTATGTCTTGATTCATAAGAGCTCTCTAACTATAAGCTATTTAATAAGGGCTGCCACTAAGTCATGTGGCAAGTCATATAACATATTATATGTATGATATGTCATATAACAGATCATGTGATAAATATGTGACGGGCATTCCTGCAACAGGTTCTAATTATAGGCTGATTATTTAAGCCTATAGATATTATAGAGTATATAAAGAGAGTAGCTAGCGCGTATAAGAATACTATTAGGTTAAGAGAGAAAAATCCGTTCCTTTATAATCGCTTTAGTAAATGCATTTTTAATATTATACTATTTACATTTAATGTTCTTAGCAGCTACTATTGCTATAAATATGCAAAGGGTATTTATATAGACTATTAGTGCAAATATATTAAAGTAGTCTTTTTTATACTATTAGGAGAAGCCTTTAACTATAAGCCTTGCCTTATAATATTCTAAAGTCTTATTTGTATATATTTTAATTATAAAGACCTACTTTATTAATACTAGGTTTATATCTTTTAGCGTCGGTTCCTTTATTTATATATCATTTATAGTAAGAGAGCTTATCTCCTTTTAGATTGCCTTATTTTATACTACTCTATTCTTTAGATTATTAATAGCTTTATTATACGTCTTTAAAAAAGAGATTTTCATTATCCCTTTAGCGGCTAGGAATATATTATCTTTATTAAAGCTCTATTGAAGTTCGAGCTTATAAATCTTATATGCTATTATAGCTTAGATACGCTTAGACTCGCGTTTATCTAAGGTATCTTCTGATTCTAAGTCTCTATTCCTCTTTAAAGGCATAGGTTCGGCTATAGGTTCTATAGGCTTATTATCTAAGGAACCGCTTTCTAATAGTAGAGGCTTATTATTACTTATACCTATTTTAGGAATATCCTTTACTATAGGTGCTTTAACTAAAGGGATAATGATATTAAAGTTATTTTATACTTTAAGCAGTTTACAGACGATAGGAATAGTCTATTTAGCCTTTAAGCGATTAGCAGGTTATCAATTAGCAGGTGTACTTAATATACTTAAGCTAAGAGAAAGGAGTTATTAGTTTGGCTTAATAGTATTACTATCAAGCGGTATACCTTGCGAATCTTTAAGTATATAGAGCTTTAAGGATAGCTCCTTCCTATTTCGAGATTCGTCGAACTTAATTATTAAGGATATAATTACTTGCTTTAGATCTAGCGTATATACTATCTATTACTTTATTATCTATTTAATATATTTAATAAATATATACTCTCTACCTTAGTCTATTAGCTTCTTACTTTTTATATTCGCAGGCTAAGACTTTAGGCTAATATAGGAGTAATAGACGCTTTTAAAGATATAGATATAATCTAAGCTTAGTTTTTATTTAAAATATGCCTTATATAGTGATATTTAGGTACTATTAATTATTAGTCTATTACCTATTCTATTTTATAAGTATACATTTGCCTTAACCGCAAGGTCTTAGAATTCTAATAGTAGGTTAGCATCTTATAATAGAGCGCAATAGTTAGTCTTTACTTAGTAGATGCTTCGCTTAATAATACTATTCTAATAGGAACCTTTATATATTATAATTAGTTTATAATAAACTTCTTATTTTACCTATTTATTAAGCTTTGCCTTAATCTTTAATATATTATTAGACCTAATAGCTATTAGCTTTAATTAAGTCTAGCGTTCCTCTATCACTTTTTAAGTTTCTAGCTTTTCTATAAGCTTAGATTTAGTCTTAGTACAAATAGTTTATATCTATTAAGTAGAGTTATCTACTATTTAAGAAAACCAATTATTTCCTTTAATTAAAGTTGTAAATAGTCTAGCGGTATTAATAAATATTAGCGCTAGTATTAAATCTTTCTATAAACTAAGCTTAGTTTGCATCTGATTTCGAAGTTTTATTAGCTTGCAAATTCGATATATTAGATAATCCTTTAATACTTAGATCTTCTATTTTAAGGTTAAGACCTTATATAGGCCCTTTAATTTCTTTAGCTTTAAATGCGCAAATCTTCTATATATTAGCTAATACTTTAATAGGCTTTCGGCTTTTAATAGCTTTAGTAGCCTATTATCAGTCGATACTTTATTATTAGCAGCTAGAAAGGAATAGTAATAGTAGTTTAAGGTTTTGCCATTTTCTAATTATAAGCCTGGCTTAAGAGTCGTTTTTAATAAAACCGCAAGATCTACTTGCAATCTTAGCTTAAGAGTCGATTTCCTAGAAATAGCAAGATATACTTATAGTCCTAGCTTAAGAGTTATTTTTAACAAATTTGTAAAGTTCACTTACAGTCCTAGCTTAAGAGTCATTTCTGCGAATTTCACTTATAATCCTAGCTTAAGAGTTATTATTAGTAAATCTATAGAATCCACTTATAGTCTTAGCTTAAAAGTCATTTCTATTAAATTCACTTATAATCCTAGCTTAAGAGTCATCTTTAAGAATATATTATATTCTACCTATAGTCCTAGCTTAAGAGTCATTTTCGCAAATTTTACTTGCGATCTTAGCTTAAGAGTCTATTTATTATAAAACTTGGAGGAGGAGATAATATAAGAATAGGCCTAAGGGAAGACCTAAAAATAAGAGGAGGAAGCACCACAAGCGGGCTCTCCTAGACAAGATGTTGGGGATAAGTCCTAAGTATGGGGTATATTTAGTACTATGGCGACACGCGCTGTCTCTATGTATAGAAGGTGGCCCTTTTATCCTCCTACCGGCCTGCGCCGATCATGTGATATATGTCACGAGACCTATCCATCTCAGGTCTCTACATTATTCTCCCTATTCTTACTTAATTGTATTAGGGTGGAAAGTGCACTTTCCTTAAAGGAATCCACTTATAAGTCCGGCTTAAGAGTCAATTTCTATAATATTACCTTTAAGATAATATAAAGTCTATCTTTGATTTTAGCTTTAAAGATCACTTTATAATTATTATTTATAAACTATATAAATTAATTATTA
>JAENRP010000045.1:170864-215997 GCA_024741835.1 Diplocarpon mali | reverse complement strand
GCGGTAAACTGGGGGGGGGTCTCAGATTGCGTGAAGAATTCCTGAAGGTCAATTTTGTCGCTGTGTTTGGAGTTGGGAAGAATTTCAATGATTTGGTCGGCGTTGGTCAATGGACGGCCTTGTATATTGTTGAGCGCACATAGCCACGATTGTGTGGTCTGATAATACATAAAGTATTCGTAGTATTTGTTAATGTCGTGGTACACAAACTGATTTTTGAGGTTTTGGGGGATCGGGAAGAATTGTTTCATCAGTAGCTGACTCGAAACAATATGCCAACGTGATGTATCTTGCAAGCTGTAAAGAGAGCTCAGATTGTTTCACTTCAAGGATTTCCAGAGTCTGCCAAGCTGCCCCTCGATATATTTACTGATGACAGGGCGCCTAGCGCTCATAATATCGTAATTGTAGAGTCTCCAAACACCACGCCAGCTTCAACGACGGAGAAAACGCATGTAGTTTTACGCGGTGAATGGCGCTGTCTTCGAAGCCTAGTCACTAATATATAAAGCGTTAACAAAAGCCGAATTGTAGAAGTCCGTTTATTCATCGTAATTTATACAGTTTCATGGTTCTGCCACGGCTTACCGCCCTGCTACCTATCAAATACCCCACCGGCTCAAAATTAACCCCGCATTAACTCGGTATGCTGGACAAACACGTATTTCGGTCGTGACTCCGAATTGATACTGCAGCTTTCAAAAGCTCTCGGATTACCGTCGCTCGAAAGTAGAAATACACGCCAATATGCTAGATATCTTTGACTTCATCAAGGAGAAGGGTGGAAACCCCGAGAAAATCAAGGAGAGTCAAAGACGGCGTTGGGCGTCAGAGGAGGCAGTGGATCAAGTTATCGAACTCTATGAGGACCACCGCAAGAGTGAGTACTTTTATACGCGCGGCTGAGCAGGTTTAAAGCTTATCTTCTTTATTTCAGCCCAATACGCCGCTACTCAGATCAACACCAAGATCAACGAGACCCAAAAACAGATCGGAGTCAAGAGAAAGGCCAAGGAAGATGCGGCAGACCTGATGGCGCAAAAGGTCGAGTTAGAGAAGGAAAGGAAGGCGTTAACAGATTCTGCGGCGGAGAAAGAGTTGGTCTTGAAGAAGAAGATTGGCACAATAGGCAACATTGTTCACGACTCTGTGCCGATCAGCGATAACGAGGTATTTGGGCGCGTGATCTTGTCAAAAGGGCTGGGTCTAACGTCTCCCTAGGACAATAACACCCTGCAACGTGAATGGGCACCCGGAGGCCTGAAAGTTGAGAAGCGCGATGTTCTTTCTCACCACGAGGTGCTGACGAGATTGGATGGCTACGATCCCGAACGAGGAGTAAAGGTTGTTGGGCACAGAGGGTACTTCCTAAAGAAATGGGGTGTTTTCTTGAACCAGGCATTGATTAATTATGGACTGGAGTTCCTCGATTCAAAGGGATATACACCATTGCAGACCCCGCAGTTTATGCTTAAGGAGTACATGGCGAAAACAGCGCAGTTGGAGCAATTCGATGAGGAGCTGTACAAGGTTGTGGATGGAGATGCGCAGAACGACAAGTACCTCATTGCGACCTCTGAGCAACCGATCTCTGCCTTCCATGCGGACGAGTGGTTAGTTGCGAAGGATTTGCCCATCAAGTAAGAATGCCTCTTTGTTTAGCTGTTTATTTTTCGCTGACTCTGAAGATACGCTGGATTCTCCTCGTGCTACCGCAGAGAAGCTGGTTCTCACGGTCGTGATGCTTGGGGCATCTTCCGAGTTCATCAATTTGAGAAGGTACAGAGCTCTGCCAATAGGATTAGGGACAATGGGAAACACTCACTGACTTCGATTCCAATCAGATCGAACAATTCGTCCTTACAGACCCAGAGAAGTCATGGGAGATGTTTGATGATATGATTGCTTTCTCTGAGGAATTCTATAAATCTCTCGGTGTTCCATATCGTGTCGTTGCTATTGTCTCTGGAGCCCTGAACAACGCAGCCGCCAAAAAATACGATTTGGAGGCATGGTTCCCTTTTCAGGGCGAGTACAAGGAGCTTGTCTCTTGCTCAAATTGTACAGACTACCAGTCCCGAGCACTTGAAATCAGATATGGCGCCAAGTTACAGACTGAGATTCGGAAGAAGTATGTTCACGCATTGAACTCGACTCTTTGCGCGACTGAAAGAGCTCTGTGCTGTCTTTTGGAGAACTTTCAGACTGAAGAGGTAGATGACCCCAATCCTTTGTAGGCGCAAATGCTAATGATTCAAAAGGGGTTCAATGTCCCAGAACCTCTCCGAAAATACCTTCCTGGAACCCCGGAGTTTCTCCCTTTCACGAAGGAACTTCCAAAAGACACTACATCTCAGAAAGCGAAGAGCAAGGCGGGTAAAGACGCACCGAAGCCCAATTTGGCACCTGTTGGAGCGACTCCCGAGGCCGCTACACAACAGTTGAAGGATCTAAAAGTATGAAAGCTGAAATGTGATAGATGAGGCGTGCTGCAGGATTGGTTCCCAGATTCCTAGATTTCCGGACTTTCTCATGGGCCTTGTTCGCCACATTCTAAAAAGCCATAGAATATTTTGAGAATAGCAAATCATGTCATGCACAATAAGTCTTGCTGCTAAATATTTGTGCGCTAAATCTGCTTGATTTGACCCTTTATGCTGTCAGCGGACCGTGCTTTCCGCAATAAGCGACACTATCTTCACGCCAGCACTTTGACCGGGGCACGGAATTCTTCCTACATAGTGGCCTTGTCATTCAAATCGAATATAGATGGTCCCCTATTTAAAACGCCCTAGGCGGCTGACTCATTCGCTGAAGTCAACCTGAACTCAGGACCCCCAGCATCATCTGTGATATGAACCTAAAGGGGACCTCCACCAAAACCGGCAATTCAACCTCACAACTCGGACGAGGCTGAGGCAGCGCCCCGTCAACAAACAACCATGGATTGTGAAGAGCCCATTAATTGTCCTTTTTGCGGCTACTACGCCGAAGGAGAATACCAAATTATGGTGAGTTTAACATCTCATGTTTGATACATAGAAAGACGTTGCTAATCCCTGTTGAGCTACACATGGAGAGTGAGCATCCGGAGAACGGGGAGTCGCTCTTTGTTACCAAAGACGACGCTAGCATAGTAGCTCTAGCTGGTTTCGATTCAAGCAACGATGGAGAATACGTTCACTGTCCTGTAGAGGGATGTGGCGAAGACCTCATGCTGGCTGAACTCGAGAGCCACATCGAAATGCATGAGGAAGAGCAGGACGCCGGAGACTCGAAAGCCCAATCAAGTCGCTCCTCTAAACGCACAAAGCTCGAACCAAAAGCCACGGATTCCTTCGGTACTAAGCTATCGTATGCTCTCCGAAATCTTGACGACTTTGACGACGAGAGACCTGTTCGAGATGCTCCCTACCCCGATCGACATGCTGCGGTCAAGGATGCTTGGAAGAAAGTCTTGAAGATGCCAGATACCGCTATTTCGTCTTCATCTAAAGAGACCTCCGCCACGAAGAACTCTGCTCGACGCCGACTTGGGGTACGACCTCACGTTACTCTTTATCAATCACATGATAGTAACTTAAATTACAGAAATCCGAGCTGGGTCCTCATGCGCATGAGAAGCAGATGCCTCCATGGCTCATAAAAATCCTGGAGAGTGATGGGGAAATAAAGACTACTAATCAGCTCGACGAGAACGGAAAGATGAGGAGGGTCAAAATATGCCCAAACATGACAGCTGGGATCGTTCCGGTGCTTGAACAGCTGGTTGATCAAGATACGGAGGTTGAATATGCGTATTTCTGCGACCCAGCCGTAAAGCATGTCTCCAAGCTTAGGAGAGAAGGTATGCCAATATACATGCAGCAGAAAAGACTTTTGCTGATACGTCCAGGCGGCTTCTGTGGATATCGCAACATTCAAATGATGTGTTCCTATATCCTCGGCGCTGAGTCTCAAGGATACGAAGTCTTTGACGATAAGATTCCAAGTATATTTCAGATACAGGAATACATTGAGAATGCCTGGGATATTGGTATCAACTCAGCGGGCCGTATTGAAACGGGTGGCATTCGAGGCACGAGAAAGTACATTGGTACTCCAGACGTAATTCTCCTAGCATCCTGCGTAATAGACTATCTGACACGTTAAATATAGGCACAAGCAATGTTCTGTTCGCTGGGAATAGCGTGAGTCAGCATCTCCACTCATTTACAAATATGCTGACCGCACAAAGTTGTGATGCTCAAGGCCTCAAAACAAGACCCACTTCTGGTCCAGCATACGAACTTCTCTTCCGCGCCGTAGAGAACTATTTCCTCGATGGCTGCACTGACTATGGTCTAAAAGTCCGCTGCACATCCCTTCCATGCATTTACTTTCAACATCCAGGTCAGTTCTCTGCTCCGGTGCCCTGCAGCGACTTCTAAACATAAGTTCCATAGGCCATTCCATGACGATAGTTGGCTTCGAGAAGATGAAAGATGGCACGAAGAATGTTATCGTCTTTGACCCTATGTTTCACGATGCTACCAACATGACGAAGCTCATTAACCAGTCTTTCAGATACAAGAATCCGAAGGATCTGCTGAAAGCTTACCGACGCGGGGTTAAGTATTTGCAGAGGTACACAGAGTTCGAGCTACTGAAGTAAGTACGATATCTAATCCATCATTGAATTCATATTTGGAATATGTGTATAGAGATCTGTCTGCGACTACAAGTCTGACTTTGGATTTAGATTGACGCCACCGCCGAGCAAGAGATCAGTGAACGGAGTATCAGGAAAATGATCAAAAAATATTTTAGCGTTTTCACCATTGCTGTTGGCCTGGCTATCGGCAGTTTCGGAAGGATTGCATAGACTAGGAAGATGGTACCTTGAATGTCCGGGTTTCGAGTGAGAACATTGGCGTGCATTTCGATGGAGTTGGACGGCCTTCTGCAAGACCTTGAATCAAATATTCTTCGAAAATATTTCTCAGAGCTACTGTGATCTCGTAAACACCCTCTAGTAAGCATCGTGGCATCTACATTGGCAAATTTTGTGCCCCCAAACAATGGAGGCATACTTGTCACTTGTTAATATAATATTCTGCACTCCCAAATGTAACACTGCAATCACAGGGATGAAATTCATCCGCTTCACTAAGATGCCGTATTCTCTCAGATTACCGGGCACAATGATTCGAGGACTACCGACAAAAACAGGCACCCTAGACAAAAAAAGAAACCGTGATTAGGTCTTCTCATTAGTCTCGTAGACATCATGATAGACTGTTGGTATCACATTAGACGATTTGGGCACAGTGGCGAAGCTTTTCGAATACGTAGTATTGTATCCGTGGTTGTAAAAGCTTGTCTCTTTAATATATTCTTGGAGAGCGAGAAGTAAATACAGAGCTATACCAAGCAACATTAAGCATCGAGTAGATTTACATTCACGTGACTAATACATAAAAGTTCGTATGACTATCATATGACTAGTATTCCGGTACTGGCAATCTTTACTCTAAGGCTTGAGCTCACTCCTCTTGTTTATTACCGTGGCTCCACTTTTGTATTTTCTACCGAAGTTATTCTACCTTGTATAGTTCAACTTGTATTTCCAGCAGATTTCTCAGGTCTGCCCCTCTTGGGATCTCGTTCTATATCGATTTATACTCTCTTTACCCAGCACTTAATTCGAATATCAAGCTCGTTTTTATTAAAGAAGCTAGTTAAGGCCTAGTTCGGATTCAATTTCGTTATAGCGTCCGCGGGGTTGTCTTTCCTATCAATCTATCTGATCTCTGCCAATTCTCTACTGTTGTATGATTGGCGTAGAGCTATAATATCAATTATTAATCTCTTCTCCTTAGTTGTACGGAGCTTGACTAAGCATTCGTAAAGAGAGTATGAATCTGTGCAGATAATAACTTGAAAATCGGGGAGATCGAGCTTTATAGTAATCATCTTTAGGGTTATAGCGATACAAATAGCAATATCAACGTCCGCTACTATCCTAAATATTTCTAAAGCTATAATAGATCGCGTAATACGCGATGACTTTGTAGAACTCGCTAGAAGGAGGTTACCTTTAATCTGGAATCGATTATCATTCAGCTTAGTCTCATTTGCAAGCATGATCTCGAATCCGGTCTGCGAGCTATTGACCTATTGAGAAAAACTGACAGAATCGAAAGGTGTAGATTCTAGTTCTAGAGAGCTGAAGTAGTATATATACAAGGTAGGCTTACCAAGCCTTAGCCTCCGCTCTATGCGGTAATCTCCGTACCTTGTATATTTCTAACATGCCCCCTACTACAAAGCTCTATAGAACTCAGAGTAAAGAGCCCCACATTTTTTTTATATAGTCTAGGCCTTATTAACTCCTACAATATACTCTCTAGTATATAGCGCCTACGTCTCCCTTATATGGAGTTCAGCCGCCCCGCAGTATAAAAAACGTACGTTATAGTACAAGAGTACCTCTGACTTAGCTATATCATAGCTTTTCACCCTTTATATAATTGTATTATAGATTTCCTCCCTGTATATAGCTTTTCCTATAGGTTTCCTCCCTTTATATAGCCTTCTTTTGTCGATTTTCGCTCTAGTAGGCCTATATAACCCTTGTATTTCTCGAAGGCCGGTCCTGGCAGAGCTTTTGTAAGGGAATCTACCATATTATCGTTTCTAGGTATATAAGCTACTATCATCTTGCCTTTAGCTACTATATCGTCCCTTATATAGAAGTATCGGACGTCGATATGCTTTGATTTTGCTAAAAATTTTCGTTCCTTAGTAAGTGTAGCAATGAGGTTCTCTGATAGTGAACTTGATAGTAAACTAGAAGAGGGCACGAAGAAGTATAAGGTGCAAACGACGATATTAGGTATCTTATGTCTTGATTTATAAGAGCTCTCTAACTATAAGCTATTTAATAAGGGCTGCCATTAAGTCATATGGCAAGTTATATAATATATTATATATATAATATATCATATAATAGATCATATAACAAATATATAATAGGCATTCCTATAATATACCCCTTTAGGGAGACCTTTAAAGGTACTCGCCAGTAATATATATGATATTATAACTTTTGTTATAATCTATAGTTTCGCATGAAAAATCAACCTATAAATATAGGAAATAGAGTAGAGTTCGCTAGCGCGAAATCTACCCCTTAGTAAGTCAAAATCAACTCGCGGGCCCGGCCCGGGAGTAAAAAAAAAATCACCCCTTAATAGAAGTGCAAAAAAAAATCACCCTATAATAGAGGTATAAAAAAAAATCACCCCTTAATCAAAGTGCAGAACCTTTATATTTAACAATTTGATAAAGGCGGCGTAGTTAGAGCTATTTAAGCTCTTAGTAAGTCTATCAGCAGCATTGTCTTTAGTATTTGTATACTAGAGGTCCAAATAGCCTTTCCGAAGCTCTTGCTAAATATAATAGAACTTGATATTAATATACTTTGTTCTTTAGTGATATTCGGGGTTTTCAATAAGATAAAGGGCTTTTTAATTATTGCAGATCATCTCGACTTTAGTAGTATTGTCGCCTATATAGCCTATTTCCTTAAGTACTTGGCGTATCTAAGAGGCCTCTTATGCAAATTTGCATATAGCAACGTACTCTACTTCTATAGATAAGAGAGCGATAATAGTTTATCGCTTAAAGGAGGCGGTAATTACCCTATTATTAAAGAAGAAGACGGCCCTAGAATAAGAGGCTCTACTTCCTCTATTACCTACTTAGTCAGAATCGCAGTAGCTATGCAATTTCTAAAGCTCTAGGTCAATTGTTTTACTTCCGAAGGTAGTATAATAGAATCGCATTCCTTGCAAATATTATAAAACTCGTTTTAAAGCCGCTATATATTATAGCAAAGGGTTAGTAAGGAATTTGCTAAGAATGGAGCAGTAGTATAGTATGTTGCAGGAATGCCCGTCACATGTTTATCACATGATCTGTCATATGATATATTATATATATGATGTGTTATATGACTTGCCATATGACTTAGTGGCAGCCCTTGTTAAATAGCTTGTAGTTAGAGAGCTCTTATAAATCAAGACATAAGACACCTAATATTGTCATTTGCACCTTATACTTCTTCGTGCCCTCTTCTAGTTTACTATTAAGTTTACTATTAGAGAACCTCATTGCTATAGGTTATGAGCCCCGCATGCCTATGAATAGCATTTGATAAAATTCCATTAATTAGAGTCTCTTTTATAAATGAAAAGGCTGATCGATATTTTTAAGTTTTACTTAACTAATAATGTACAATAGTATCATTTTAATAATAAAAACAGTAGCTACTCCCCTTTTAGAGCGCTATGCAATAATCCAAGCTTACGCAAGATTCGTTACTATAGCTGAATTATCAGGACTAATAGCTAAGATTATTAGCTTAATTGCTAAAAGTACTCTACTGCTTGAATTACCTATTTTTAAAGGGACTAATATATAGTACCCTAAACTCGAATTTAATAGTTTATCTCCTCCTTTTCCTCCTTCTTCTCCTTTCAATAACTCTATATATAAATATATAAATAAGATATTGTTGTTATCTTTAGCTGCCCTTAGCCTTCCTAAGTCTTAAAAGTTTAAAGGCGCAGAGGACTATAGCTAGTAGAGGAATAAGGTTTTGAACCTTGCAAAGTCAAATGCCTTGACTATATATCTCTATATAAAAGCTAGAATATATGCTTTACCTAAGGTTGACTTATAAGACTATTCTATTACAAATGAGGAAAGGGATAATTAGGTTAAATAGGAAGTTAAGGAATCTTAGATAAAGCTTGCTATTACACTTAATTGCAAACTAGGCCTACTAGCTTATACAAAAGGCGATAAATCTGCCTTAGATATATAGGAAGCTCTTTAAAAATAGTATAAAGGATCTGGAATAGTACTTGAATATAACGCTATCCAGACCTATGTTATTATTAAATATAATAACTTTAATTTACTTAAAACTTATATTATTGCCTTTAGGCTTTCAATTATTAAATTGGAAGCTCTTGACTCTGCTCCTCCCTTTTACTAGCATCCTATTATATTTATTACTAGCTATTCTAATAGATGGCCTATTTAGGCAGATCGATAATATTCTAACCTTCGCTTAGCTATAGCAGCTGGATGAAAATTAGAGATTACACTTAAAGCTCTTATTAAAGATATTACTAATAAAGCTCGAGCCTTATAGAGTTTAAAAATGAATAGAACCGTCTTATACGGTAACAAATCGGCTAGTAAGCTGCATTCCTTTGACTATAAGAAGTCAGAAAATAAGAGAGGTTTTAAAGACTTAAAGAAGAGCACCTTTAGGAATACTACTACCTCTTTCCCTAACTCCCTCTGTCCTTATTATAAGCAATTAGAGCTATATTATAAGGTAGAAGATTGCTTTGCAATTAATAAATTAAAAAGAGAGGCTTAAGAGAAGGATTTAAAGAAGAAGTACGTATTCTATTACCTTAAAGGCAAGGACGATAAGTCCTTGCTATTATTACTAAAAGGTAAGAAGCCTTTTAAGAAGATTCAGAAGGAAGATAAAGAGTTAGATAATGACCTCTTTAGGCATACTATGCTATTACTAACCCTAGGGCTAATTCTTACTCGCGAGCCGGGCCTAGGAGTCAATTCCGACTCTTCCCTAGGGCCAATTTCCACTCGCAGGCTAGGCCTAGGAGTTAGTTCTTCTACCTACTTCTTATTAAAATTGAGGAATCGTTGGCTATATAATATAGGTGCTAGTAAGCATATCTCTAATAATCTCTTTAAGTTCACTTCTTATATTGCTTAAGATAATCTACCCTCTTTGAGTATAGTTAATAGATCTATCTAACCTTTTGGCGTTAGTACTTGCAAAGTCAATGCACTTAAATCTAATAGAAAGGTATATATTCTTAAGTTAATTAATACTCTTTATATACCTTAATCACCTATCTACCTATACTTAGGTAGTAAACTTAATAAAATCAAAGGCTTTTATTAAAATAGCAAGCTATTCCTATTTAATAAGAAGGAAATTTGCACTATTGATAATAATATATATATTAATAAGGAATAGCCTTCTACTAACTCCTTTAGTTATATAAGTAGATATACTCTCTTAGCTGCTATTAAGAATAGACCTTTTGATATTAAGCTTTAGTACCGTTGATTAAGCTACGCTAGCTTATAAACGGTTAGAAAGACCTAATCTGCTATTACTAATATATAGATTAAGGAAATAAAATTAGGAAAGATGCGAATTTGCGCCTCTTACAAGAAAGGCAGACCTTTTTAATATATTAATAAACGTTTAGCTCGCCCTTAACCTACGAAGGCACTTAATAAGCTATACGTTAATATAGTTCATTTAAAGCCAATTGGCCTTAACGGCTATAAATACGCTTCTATCTTTACTTGCGCAGTTATAATAGCTAAGTAGGGATGGACTTATATAAATAAATCTAATGCCTTTAAGGCAAATAAGAAGATGATTAGCCTTTTACAAACTTAGTATAATCGCATAATCAAGCGGTAGAGAACTAATAGAAGCAAGGAGTACTCTTTTATATAGATGCGAATACTTATAGAAAACCTTAGTATAATTTTAGAGGAATCTACTTTATATATACTAGAATAAGATAGTAAATTAGAATAATCAATTCGCATACTAATAGAAAAGTTGCAAATAGCTGTAATTGATTAAAATATCCCCTCCTTTCTTTAGCCTTACCTCCTCCTTTTAATAATATATATTACTAATCTTATTGCCTTTGATATTCTTAGCGGTAAGACTTTATATAAGATCTTTTAAGATAATATTAAGCCTAATAAGCCTTATACTCCTTTAGTTAAGCATCTTTAAGTCCTAGGCTATTACATCTATATACTAATCGAGAAAGAAAGGCGAACTTAAAGTAATAAACTTGCTTTAAGAGCAGAAGTAGGTACTCTTATCGGATTTGATAGTAGAAGTATCTATTAAATCTATATACTATTGCAAATAGGTGAAAAGATTATTCGATTATCTTACATTCGATTTAATAAAGACAGCTTAATTATAGAGCCGCAATTAAGGGGTGATTTGACTCTTAGTCTAGGACCGCGAGTCAATTCTCACTCTTACGATTTCACTCCTAGGCCGGGACCGCGAGTCAATACTGACTCTTATAATGATTTCACTCCTAGGCCGGGACCGGGAGTCAATTTTAATTTAGAAGAAGCTAATAAAGCTAAGCTTCTAACTTTAAGAAAGAGAGGAAGACCTCTTAGTTTAAAGAATAAGGCTTACCCTTAGCCTTCCGAAAAGAGAGCTACTTGCTTTACTGCTCTTAGATTCAAATCTAATAACTCTAATAATAAGGAAGCCTATTTAAGCGCCTTCTATATAGCCTTACTCGACTCTCCTTACCTAAACGACCTAAAAACAGTCGAATAAGCCCTTTCTTATACTAACGCTAATAAATAGCGATCTGCGATCAACTTTAAATATAATTCCCTTGCTTATAAGAATATATAAGTAGTAGTAAAACGCTTAGAACTCTCTAAAGACGATAGAGTACTTAGATCGAGGCTCGTCTTTAAAATTAAAAGAGACTAAAATAGGGAAATCTCTTAATAAAAGGTCAGATTTGTTATATAAGGCTATATATAATAATAAAGTCGAGATTACAATTAAACATTTGCTAGAGTTTGCAAATCTGCGGTTTAGAAGATCGCAATTGCGCTTATAGCACTATACGATTTTAAGCTAGATTAGTTTAATATTAAAATAGCTTTTTTTAATTTAAAAGCTAATTCTAACATCTATATTAAGTTACCTCTTAGATACACTTAAGATAAGGTTATTCTTTTATCTTAAGACTACTATCTTAAGCTTCTTAAGGCCTTATATAGCTTAAAGCAATCTCTATAATTATAGCAAGAAAAGCTATAGTTTAAGTTATAAAAGCTCAATTTTCAACCTCTTAATACTAATAATTGTATATATATCAACTGCGCCTCTCAGATTCTCATTATTACCTACGTTAACGACTTCCTTATGGTAGCTAAGAAGGGTGATATATATAATAAGTTTAAAAGAGATCTTCGCAACCTCTTTAAGATTATAGGTAGCGAACCGGCTAACTACTTCTTAAGAATACGTATAATTAGAGATTGATAAAATAGAACGATCTCACTTTATTAACACGCCTATATTGATAAGGTTCTTAAACGTTTTTATATAACTAATTATAAGAGCGTACTAATGCTATTTGCTAGTGGCTATGAAGTTCATATGGTTAAATTTAAAGGCTAAGCTACTCTATAGGAAGTGAAGCTATACTAAGAGATCTATGATTCTTTATAATACCTTGCGCACTATACGCGTTAGGATATACTATACTACTGCTCTATTCTTAGCAAATTCCTTACTAACCCTTTGCTATAATATATAGTAGCTTTAAAACGAGTTTTATAGTACTTATAAGGAACGCGATTCTATTATACTACCTTTAGAAGTAAAACAACTGACTTAAAGCTTTAGAAATTGCATAGCTACTGCGATTCTGATTAGGTAAGTAATAAAGGAAGTAGAGCCTCCTATTCTAAGGCCGTCTTCTTCCTTAATAATAGCATAATTACCGCCTCCTTTAAGCGATAAACTATTATCGCTCTCTTATCTATAAAAGCAGAGTATATTACTATATGCAAATTCGCATAAAAGGCCTCTTAGATACGCTAAGTACTTAAGGAAATAGGCTATGCTAGCGACGATACTATTAAAGTCGAGATGATTTATAATAACTAAGGAGCCCTTTATCTTATTAAAAACCCTAAATATCACTAGAGAATAAAGTATATTAATATTAAGTTCTATTATATTTAGCAAGAGCTTTAGAAAGGCCATTTAGACCTCTAGTATACTAATACCAAAGATAACGCCGCCGACAGCCTTACCAAGAGCTTAAATAGCTCTAACTATGCTGCCTTTATCAAATTGTTGAATATGAAGGTTCTGCACCTCGATTAAGGGGTGATTTTTTTTGCACCTCTATTATAGGGTAATTTTTTTTTTTTTTATACTTCTATTAAGGGGTGATTTTTTTTACTCCTAGGCCGGGCCCGCGAGTTGATTTTGACTTATTAAGGGGTGGATTTTGCGCTAGCAAACTCTACTCTATTTCCTATATCTATAGGTTGATTTTTTATACGAAACTATAGACTATAATAAAAGTTATAATATCATATATATTACTAGCGAGTACCTTTAAAGGTCTTCCTAAAGGGGTGTATTATAAGAATGCCTATTATATATTTATTATATAATCTATTATATGATATATTATATATATAATATATTATATGACTTGCCATATGATTTAGTGGCAGCCCTTATTAAATAGCTTATAGTTAGAGAGCTCTTATAAATCAAGATATAAGATACCTAATATCGTCGTTTGCACCTTATACTTCTTCGTGCCCTCTTCTAGTTTACTATCAAGTTCACTATCAGAGAACCTCATTGCTATATAGTATATCCTAACGCGTATAATGCGCAAGGTACTATAGAGAACCACAGATCTCTTAGTATAGCTTCACTTCCTATAGAGTGGCTTGGTATTACGGCCGTATCATATGCACGGTTATATCACGTATTAGTCAGGTGTACGAAGTCAGGTGCCTGCTAAGGTAGCAAGGTGGCTGGATCACGTGCATACTAATAAAGCACCTGTACTTATTCTAAAGGAGCTTTACTAGAGACTCTCTCTTCTTCTTTATCTTTTCTTCTCAATTATATAATGTACCTCTAAAGGTAATATAGTTAGCGTCATTTAGTTCTCGCCTTTTATACGCTTAAGGGCAAGTTGTAATATAAGAAAAGATCAACTCAACTTCTATTGAAAAGCTTAATATCTACCCCCTTTAGAATCGTCACTTCGAACTGCCTTAAGCAACTCAATCTCTCGATCTCGACTTCTACTACGAACTGCCCTAAGCAACTCGTACGTAGCGCCTAGATCTTACTAATCTAGTTTTTAGAGAAAGCTGAAAAACGACCTTCGAATATAAGATTAGCTTGTTTTTTCGACCTCTTACCTCCTTTATTTAGTAAATGGAATTTCACCTTCAATTTCAATTCGAAAAAAAAATTATTTACTATGCCCTTGCTTTGCTAGCGTAGGCTGCTGCCTAAAGTAGTATAATAACTTTTCTCTTCTCAACTCTCTCCCTCCTTTATAAATACTCTATAATATATCGACCTATACTTGTTGATAACTCTCCTTTTACTCTTCGAAGCTCTCTACTCCTTCCTTCCCTTGAATATAACTCGACTCTTCGAAAAACTATTACGGCCGCATTACGTATACGGTTATGTCATATATTGGTCAGGTGCACGAAGTCAGGTGCACGCTAAGGTAGCAAGGTGGCTGGATCACGTGCACGCTAGTAAAGCACCTGTACTTATTCTAGAGGAGCTCGACTAAAGACTCTCTCTTCTTCTTCATCTTTTCTTCTCAATTATATAGCGTACCTCTTAAGGTAATACAGTCAGCGTCATTCGATTCTCGCCTTCTATACGCTCGAGAGCGAGTCGTAATATAAGAAAAGATCAATTCAACCTCCGCTAAGAAGCTTAATATCTACCCCCTTTAGAATCGTCACTTCGAACTGCCTTAAGCAACTCGATCTCTCGATTTTAATACTTCTACTACGAACTGCCCTAAGCAACTTATATATAGCGCCTAGATCTTACTAATCTAGTTTTTAAAGAAAGCTAAATAACAACCTTTGAATATAAGATCAGCTTATTTTTTTAACCCCTTACGCACTCCATTTTGCAAATGGAGATTCACCTTTAATTTCAATTTAAAAAAAAAAAAATTATTCACTATGCCCTCGCTTTGCTAGCATAGGCTGCTGCCTAAAGTAGTATAATAACTTTTCTCTTCTTAACTCTCTCCCTCCCTTACAAATACTCTATACTACTCTTTTTTATCGACCTTATACTTATTAATAATATACTTATTGATAACTCTCCTTATACTCTTCGATACTCCCCCTCTTCTACAAAAGCCTCGAATATAACTCGACTCCTTAAAGACCCTTCTTTACGAATAAGTCGTCGACCTTCTTTATACTTCCTATCGACCTATACTTATCGACAACTCTCCTTATACTCTTTAAAGCCCTTTACTCCTTCCTTTAAAATACTTAAGTATAAACTAGGGGAACTATACCTATAGATATATATAGAGACTTAGTTAGCTTTAATAGGTTATACTATACTATTAGAGACTAGGTTAACTTTAATAGAGTAATAAGCTTTAAATCCCTAGACCCTACTTCCTTAGATTTATACTATATCCTTAGACAACCTTATTGCAACTCTTAATTAGTAAAGAGATATAATCCTAAAGTAAAACCTTCTTTCTTAAGATCTATAAACCTATAATACCTTAATATATATTCTATTAAAAGGCTTTAAGAATATATATAGCTCTGCTTATACTAATCTTCCCCTTTTTAAATAGGTTACTATTTAGCATTAGGTCCCTTTAAACTAAATTAGATAATATAGAAAGAGTTAGTACTTATAACCTTTAATCTTATGCTACTTAAGAGAAGTAAAAGGTTAACCGCACCTCTACTACTAGGCCTTATTGCTACTAGTTCTACTAGTTCTATAGGCCTTACTACTAACCCTAGTCCTAGAGATATTCCCTCTCTTAAGCCTACTTAGGAAGAAACCTCCTTTAGTACCGATTTTACTCTTAGTCCTAGACTGCAAGTAGATTCTTAAAATACTTTATTACTATCGATCGAAGTTAAGAAAGAAGATACGCTCTCCTTAATAATATCTACCTTTACTATATTAGCCCCTCTCTTTTCAACTACTTAGCAGGCTGAAATCGTAAACCTTATTAGCGCTACTATAGCCGCTGCTCTTTAAAATAATACTGCCGCCCCTTCTTCCTTAAGTACTAGCCCTTAGAATACTCAATCCCTTACTGCCGATTTACTGCCGCCCTTAGACTACTACCTTCTAATTATCTGACCTTTAATCCTAGCTATCGACCCTTATTAAATCAAGTACCTTTAAACCCATTTTAATAACTATTAAGGCAAAATTACTTATAATATTTAAAAGATGGCTATAAAGGTATTTATTTAAAAGTACTTTAGTAACTTCACTTTAAAAGAGGACTAGATTACTACCTACTTTAAGTATATAATAGGTAAAGCTTAAAACCTAATCTTATAATATATAGATCCTATCTTTACTAATAAGTTTATATATGCTACTAATATCTTTAGGGTCTTAAATTAAAGGTTCTTTAATTATAATTACATTTAATCTGCTAAGCTTAAATATAGTAGGCTAACTATAGGTTTATTATTATATAATGAGTTCCGATCTAAGTTTATTACCCTTACTATAGCTAGTAAGATCGATTAGTCTTACTAATTTAATAACGTTTATAAAAAGGTCTCCTTAGCCTTAAAGAACGACTTTTAAATAGAAAAGTATAAAATAAATAATAATTATACTACTTTAGATAAGTTCTTAGCTATTATAGATTATAAGGCTTATAATATCAAGTAAAAAGAGGCCTATAACGCTTAATAAGTCGCTTTTGCTATTGCATTTTCCCCTTTAAAGGACCGCGTCCTTAGTATATTAAAAAGGGAGTTATAGAGACCTATAGCTATAGCTACCTCCTTAGCTTCCTGCACTTGTTTCCCCTCGCCAGCAGTCTATTAAAAAGGGTCTACTAGTCTAAAGCTATTGTCTAGTCTCTACTATAACTGCAAGGCCCTTAATTACTATGCAATAGACTGCCTTAAGCTAAAGAAGCAGGGCGAGTTTATAGTAGCTAAAGTTAAGATAGAAAACGACTTACTATTAAGAAACTGCTAAGCTATGGCAAAGACTCCTATTATAGTATAAGTTATAATTTATAAAAAGACTTAAATTTTGATTCCCGCTTATTAATAAGCGGCTGCTAGTTCTTAATTCTTATAAAACTAGCTTAAAATGGATTATTTATTAAAATAGTTACTTATATTAATAGTAAAGCTAATATTTTTAATATTATTAAGATATCTTTAGTATACTAGCTTTTCTAAAGACTTAAGGTGAAGTTTATTAAATTGCCTAAACCAATTACCCTTACTAACTATAATAGCCTTAAGGGAGAAACCATTCGATTTGCTATCTTACTTACCCTTATAATCGATAGGCGATAAATAAACTTCCTTTTCCTAATTATAAGCTTAAGAGCAATTAACGTTTTAATTAGTAGGAAGTTCCTAAAGTACTATGACCTTAAATAGTCTTATAGAAAGGGAAAAAATAGCATCTCTTAGCCTAAGGATATGCCTATCGTCCCTTACTTTAATTAATGCGTACTAATCAATCTCTTATAGCTAATAAAACCCCTAATAGCCTAGTAAGACATTAATTATCAAGCAGCTATAATAGACGCTAAGGATAAAGACCTTAGAATGGCCTGAGCCTAGCTCTCGGTGCTAGCAAGTACTAACGCCTCGAATTCTACTCCTAGTCCCGGCCCGCGAGTGAAATCTACTAATTCGATTCCTACTCCTATGGCCTCTTATAGACCTAGGGATAGCAGTTTCTTTAAAGACTTAAAAAGAGATCTAAACTATATAAAGAAGGCCTTGCTAAGAGTACTAGACCCTTTGCTCCCTCTCCTAGTAAAGAGGAACGCTATTCGAAAGCCGGCTTACTAGATTAGCCTAATCTTAGCCTTAGTAATCAGCGCCCTCTACTACCGCTTTATAACTAAGGCAAGATAAGCTATACAAACTTAAGAACTAGTACCTAAAGAGTTTATATTTATAAGCTCTATTTACAATCTAGATTAAGAAATCAATTGCTGAGAATCGGTTAGGCAAGCTGAAATTAGCTCCCTTAGCCTTAGTTCGGTGCTGCAAGCTAAGTATAAGAGTAACAATAAGCTAATAGACTAAAAGCTCCCGCCTTAATACGCTAAGTTTAAGAATGTCTTTAGTCGCTAGGCCTCTGATCAACTGCTTAAACTTAGGCTAAGGGTAGATTATAAAATCGAGCTAATAGGCGAGAATAACTTAATAATTGAACCCCTCTGCCGCCTTATTAACAAATAGCTCTTAAAGGTCAAGAGCTATATTCTTAAGAACCTATACAAAGGATTTATTAAAGCTTCGAATTCCCCTTAGGTAGTCCTAATCCTCTTTATTAGAAAAGCTAATAGCTCCTTATATCTATACATTAATTATTAGAAATTGAACGCCTTAATAAAGAAAGACCTTTATCCAATTCCACTTATCGATAAGATAATAGCATATATATCGAAAGCTTGTATTTTTATAAAAATCGATATATAATAAGCCTTCTACTATATTTGCATATCAGCTAATACTAAAGACCTAACTACCTTTCGCATATGCTATAGGACCTATAAGTATAAGGTTTTACCATTTGAGCTAACAAATAGGCCTACTACCTTTTAAAGGTTTATTAATAATATTCTCCTTAAGCACTTTAACGATTTCTACTTTACCTATTTAAATGATATTCTAATTTACTTAGAAAACTCCCTTAACTATAAGATTCATATTAAAAAGATCTTAGGAATTCTCTAACGCTATAGCCTTTAAGCAGATATTAAGAAAAGCGAGTTCAAGGTTACTAAGACTAGGTTCCTAGGGTTTATTATTAGAGTTCACAGAATTGAGGTAGACCTTAATAAGGTCTTAGTATAAAACAGAGGGGAGACAACATAAGAATAGGCCTAAGGGAAGACCTAAAAACAAGAGGAGGAAGCACCACAAGCGGGCTCTCTTAGACAAGATGTTAGGAATAAGTCCCAAGTATAGGGTATATTTAGTACTATGGCGACACGCGCTGTCTCTATATATAGAAGATGGCCCTTTTATCCTCCTACCGTCCTGCGTCGATCATGTGATATATGTCACGAGACCTATCCATCTCAGGTCTCTATATTAGTTATTTAAGAGTGGAAATACGCCAAGAATATACATAGTATATAGAGCTTCTTAAGGTTCTATAACTTCTATCGAAGGTTCATTTAAGGCTATAGTTATATCTGCCGACCTTTAATAGCTCTTATAGGAAACGTTCCTTTTAATTTTAATAATGCTTATAAGGAAGCTTAAGAAGCTCTGCACTTAAGGCTCTAAATAACCCCGATTTTATACTACTATTACTTTTAGAAGTAGATAAGGCTTAAGACCGACGCCTCCGACGGCATAATCGCCGGCGTACTCTCTTAACTTTAGGAAGATAAGAACTACTACCTAATTAGGTACTTCTTAAAGACGATAAATAACGCTAAGCTGAATTACCCTATTTATAATAAGGAGCTCCTAGCAATTTTTAGATCGTTTTACTAGTATAAGGCAGAGCTACTTAAGGCTTAGAAAATAGTATACGTATATATAGATTATAAGGCCTTTAAGTACTTTATAACAACTAAGGACTTAATAGCCTAGTAGGCTCGCTAGGCGGAGTTCTTTGCTGATTTCAACTTCCTTATTATATACCGAATAGGCACGACAAATACGCTAGCTAATATACTCTTATATTAAGACCAAGAGCTGACCTCTCTTAAGGCTAGGAAACGAGCTTTATACTACTAGCAGCTCTTACCTAATGATAAGCTCTTTATAGAAGTACTCGCTACTAGAGGCGATTCTACTCCTGGGCCTGGCCTATAAGTGACTTTAGCGCAGATCGATTCCACTCCTAGGCCTAGCCTATAAGTAACGACTGTGCTAATCGCGCTAATAGAAGCACCTGCCGACCTAACGTCTAAGGTCAAGTATAATATAGCAAGCTACTATATTATTAATAAGGTCATTTAAGCTAATAAGACCTCCTTTAAGCTATAGAAGTTCTGAGATAAGGCGTAGAGCTATAGCCTTAATTATAAACTCAGCTAAGGTAAACTCTTCTTTTAAAGTAGACTTGTTATACTATCTTAACCTTTTGAACTGCGAATAGCCTTGATTCGTTATATATATAAGCAACCTTACGTTGTATACGCTGGAATCGGGAAAATAAGGCTTCTAGTAGGAAGAAAATACTATTAGAAAAGTCTTAATAGCAACGTCGGCACTTACATTTAGAACTATTATTATTTAAGAATAAAAGCTTATTATAATAAGACCCTAGGTTTCCTATAACCCTTGCCAATTCCCGAACGAGCTTACTAATACTTGATAATAGATTTTATAAAGCTTTTACTTAATAAACTCGGTTATAATTTTGCCCTTGTAATTATCGATAGGTTGTTAAAAAAGGCAGTTTCGGTTCTATACTATAATTCGATTAATGCAAAAGGCCTTGCAGAGTTATTTTTAATTTACTAGATACGCTATTTTAGCATGCCTAATTCGATTCTATTAGATAGAGGCGCCTAATTCGTCTCTTCCTTTTAAAAAGAACTCTATTAGATACTAGGTATAAAGGTTAAGCTAACTATAGCCTATAACCTTAATGTCGATAGCTAAACTAAGATTATAAACTAGTACTTAAAATAACGCCTTAGACTATTCTACTTATACTACTAAAATAATTAGAGTCGTCTTTTGCCTTTAATAGATATTGCCTAATTGACCTTGCCTTATAAATTCTTAAGGTAAATTTCCCCTTTCTAAGTGCTAAACGGCTACGAAGCTCGCTCCTCTTAGAATTTAATTAACCTAGAACCTCTATAGATAGTAACTAAGAGAGTAAATCGTGAAATAGCGCTTTGTATAGCTACTAAAGCTTAAAAAGTAGTCTAATTCGCGCAATTATCTCTTTAAGTATAATAAGCTAAAATAAAACAGCTTATAGATCTCTACTACTAGCTAGTTAATTAGATTATAAGAGATAATGTGCTAATTAGTACTAAAAATTAGAAACTGGACCGGCCGAGCCGAAAGCTCTCCGATAAGTAGTATAGTTTAGTAAAAGTATTAGAAAAGCTAAGAGAAAGCTAGAAGCTATAATTGCCTAATTCGCTCCATTCGATCTATCCTATATTCTACTTCTACTTATTGTGAAAATACATTCCTAACCCTCTACTAGGCTAAGCTTAGGAACCTCTTACTCTAATTAAAGTATTGCTAGAATAAGAGGAATAGGAGATAGAAGAAATAATTGGATCTTATATTTGAGTTAAAAAGCTCGAATATTAGATTAAATGGAAAGGAGCTGATAAAGACCTTGAATAGTACCTATGCTCTAATGCTATAATAGTGCTATATGCTATTTAAGACTTCTATTTAAAAAACCCTTAAGCTAAGGGGCTACTAAGGGCGCTATTAAGCTGGCTTAGGTCATATAATAATAGAGTTGACGATTATAGGGACCTAGAGGATAATACGCTTATAGATACAATTGCGCAGGCGCAGTTTTTTAAAAGGGGGAGGTAGTATTATAGCCGCATTATATATACGGTTATATTATATATTAGTTAGGTATACGAAGTTAGGTGTACGCTAAGGTAGTAAGGTGGCTGGATCATATGCACGCTAGTGAAGTACCTATACTTATTCTAAAAGAGCTTAATTAAAGACTCTCTCTTCTTCTTTATCTTTTCTTCTCAATTATATAGCATACCTCTTAAGGTAATACAGTTAGCGTTATTCGATTCTCGCCTTCTATACGCTCGAGAGCGAGTCGTAATAAAAACCCTCTTTGCGAATAAGTCATCGACCTTCTCTATACTCCCTGTCAACCTATACTTATCAATAACTCTTCTTATAACTCTTCGAAGCTCTTTACCTTTTCGAAGCTCCTTACTCCTTTCTTCGAAACACTTGGGTACGAAACTAGGGGATTTATACCTATATATATATATATAGAGACTTGGTTAGCCTTAGTAGGTTATATTATACTATTAAAGACTAGGTCAACTTTGGTAGAGTAATAAGCTTTGGATCCTTAGACCCTACTTCCCTGGATTTGCACTATACCCTTAGGCAACTTTATTGCAACTCCTAATTAATAAAGAGACGTGATCCTAAAGTAAAACCTTCTTTCTTAAGATTTATAAACCTACAATACCTTAATATATACTCTACTAGAAGGCTTTAAGAACGTATATAGCTTTGCTTATACTAATCTTCTCCCTTTTAAATAGGTCACTATTTAGCATTAGGTCCCTTTAAATTAAACTAGATAATATAAAGAGAGTTAGTACTTAGGACTTCTAATCTTATGCCACTTAGGAGAAGTAAAAGGTTAACCGCACCTCTACTAGGCCTTACTGCCACTAGTTCTCTAGGCCTTACTGCCAACCTTGCTCCTAAAGACATTCCCCTTCCTAAGCCCACTTAAGAAGCTACCTCCCTTAGTATAGATTTTACTCTTAGGCCTAGATTGCAAGTAGATTCTCGAAATATCCTATTGCTATCGATCGAAGTTAAGGAAGAAGATACGCTCTCTTTAATAACGTCTACCCTTACTATATCGGCCCCTCTCTTCTTAGCTACTTAATAGGCCGAAATCGCAAACCTTATTAGCGCTACTATAGCTACTACTCTTTAAAATAATGCTATTGCCCCTTCTTCCTTAAGTGCTAGCCCTTAGAATACTTGGTCCTTTACCGCTGACTTACTGCCTTCCTTAGACTACTACCTTTTGATTATCTGACCTTTAGTCCTAGCTATTAACCCTTATTAAATTAAGTACCTTTAAACCTATTTTAGCAACTATTAGGGCGAAATCACTTATAACGCTTAGAAGATAGTTATAAAGGTATTTATTTAAGAGTACTTAAGTAACTTTACTTTAAAAGAGGACTAAATTACTACTTACTTTAAGTATATAATAGGTAAAGCTTAAAACCTAATCTTATAATATATAGATCCTGTTTTTATTAATAAGTTTATATATACTATTAATATCCTTAGGGTCTTAAATTAGAGGTTCTTTAACTATAATTATATTTAATCTACTAAGCTTAAATATAGTAGGCTAATTATAGGTTTATTATTATATAATAAGTTCTGATTTAAGTTTATTACCTTTACTATAGCTAGTAAAATCAATTAGTCTTACTAGTTTAATAATATTTATAAAAAGGTCTTCTTAGCCTTAAAGAACGACCTTTAAGTAAAGAAGTATAAAATAAATAATAATTATACTACTTTAAATAAGTTCTTAACTATTGCAGATTATAAGGCCTATAATATTAAGTAGGAAGAGGCCTATAATACTTAATAAGTCGCCTTTACTATCGCGTTTTCCCTTTTAAAGGACCGCGTCCTTAGTATACTAAAAAGGGAGTTATAAAGACCTATAGCTATAGCTACCTCCTTAGCTCCTTGTACTCGTTCCCCTTTGCTAGCGGTCTATTAAGAAAGGTCTATTAGTCTAAAGCCGTCGTCTAATCTCTACTATAACTATAAGGCCCTTAGTTACTATACAATAGACTGCCTTAAGCTAAAGAAGTAGGGCGAGTTTATAATAGTTAAAGTTAAGATAGAAAACGACCTGCTATTAGGAAACTGCTAAGCTATAGTAAAGACTCCTACTATAATATAGGTTATAATTTATAAAAAGACTTAGATTTTAATTCCCGCCTATTAATAAGCAACCGCTAGTTTTTAATTCTTATAAAACTAGCTTAAAATAGATTATTTATTAAAATAGTTGCCTATATTAATAGTAGAGCTAATATTTTCAGTATTATTAAGATATCTCTAATATATTAGCTCTCTTAAAGACTTAGGGTAAAGTTTATTAAACTGCCTAAACCGATTACCCCTATTAGCTATAATAGCTTTAAGGGAGAAACCATTTGATTTGCCGTCTTACTTACCTTTATAATCGATAGGCGATAAATAAACTTCCCTTTCTTAATTATAAGTTTAAAAGTAACTAACGTTTTAATTAATAGGAAGTTCTTAAAGTACTATAACCTTAAATAATCCTATAGAAAGGGGAAAAATAGTATCTCTTAGCCTAAGGATATGCTTATTATTCCCTACTTTAATTGATGCGTATTAATCGATCTCTTATAGCTAATAAAATCCTTAATAGCCTAGTAAGACGTCGATCGTCGAGCAGCTATAATAGACGCCGAGGACAAAGACCTTAGAATGGCCTAAGCCTAGCTCTTAGTACTAGTAAGTAATAACGCCTTGAATTCCACTCCTAGTCCTGGCCTGCGAGTAAAACCTATTAACTCGAATCCTACTCCTAGTCCTAGCCTGCGAGTAAAACCTACTAATTCGATTCCTACTCCTATAGCCTCTTATAGACCTAGGGATAGCAGTTTCTTTAAAGATTTGAAAAGAGATCTGAACTATATAAAGAAGGCCTTGCTAAGAGTACTAGTCCTCCTACTCCCTCTCTTAGTAAAGAGAAACGCTTCTTTAAAGACAGTTTACTAAATTAGCCTAATCTTAGCCTTAGTAATCGGCGCCCTCTACTACCGCTTTATAATTAAGGTAAGATAAGCTATATAAACTTAAGAATCGGCACTTAAAGAGTTTATATTTGTAAGCTCTATTTACGATTTAGACTAAGAAATCAATCGCTGAGAAATCAATCGCTAAGAAACCAATCACCGAGAATCGGTTAAGCAGGCTGAAATTAGCTCCCTTAGCCTTAGTTCGGCGCTGTAAGCTAAGTATAAGAGCAACGATAAGCTAATCGATTAGAAGCTCCCGCCTTAGTATACTAAGTTTAAAAATGTCTTTAATCGCTAGGCCTTTGATTAATTGCTAGAACCTAGGCTAAGAGTAGATTATAAAATCGAGCTGATAAGCGAGAACAACTTAATAATTAAACCCCTTTGCTGCCTTACTAATGAATAGCTCTTAAAGGTCAAGAGCTATATTCTCAAGAACCTGCATAAAGGATTTATTAAAGCTTTGAGTTTCCCTTAGGTAGCCCTAATCCTCTTTATTAGAAAAGCTAATAGCTCCTTACGTTTATACATTAACTATCAGAAACTGAACACTTTAATAAAGAAAGACCCTTACTTGATTCCCTTTATTAATAAGATAATAGTATATATATCGAAAGCTTGTGTTTTTATAAAAATCGATATATAATAAGCCTTTTACTATACTTATATATTAGCTAACGCTAAGGACCTGACTACCTTTCGCATGCGTTATAGGACCTATAAATATAAGGTTTGCTATTCGGGCTAATAAATAGGCCTATTACCTTTTAGCAGTTTATTAATAATATTCTCTTTAACCACTTTAACGATTTCTACTCTACCTACTTAGATAATATTCTAATCTATTTAGAAAACTCCCTTAACTATAAGATTTATATTAAGAAGATCTTAAGAATTCTCTAATGCTATAGCCTTTAAGTAAATATTAAGAAAAGCGAGTTCAGGGTTATTAAGACTAGGTTCCTAGGGTTTATAATTAGAGTTTATAAAATTGAGGTAGACCTTAATAAAGTCTTAGTTATTTAAGAGTAGAAATACGCTAAGAACGTATATAGTATATAAAGCTTCCTAAGGTTCTGTAACTTCTACTAAAGGTTTATTTAAGGCTATAGTTATATCTGCCGACCTTTAATAGCTCTTATAGGAAACGTTCCTTTTGATTTTAATAACGCTTGTAAGGAAGCTTAGGAAGCTCTACGCTTAAGCCTTTAAATGACCTCGATTTTATACTACTATTACCCTTAGAAGTAGATAAGGCTTAAGACCGACGCCTTTGACAGTATAGTCGCTAGCGTACTCTCTTAACTCTAAGAAGACGATAACTACCACTTAATTAGGTACTTCTTAAAGATGATGAATAACGCTAAGCTAAATTACCTTATTTATAATAAGGAGCTCTTAGCAATTTTTAAATCGTTCTACTAGTATAAGGCAGAGCTACTTAGGGCCTAGAAAATAGTATATATATATATAGATTATAAAGCCCTTAAGTACTTTATAATAACTAAGGACTTAATAACTTAGCAGGCTTGCTAGGCGGAGTTCTTTGCTAATTTCAACTTCCTTATTATATACCGAATAGGTATAATAAATATGCTAGCTGATACACTCTTATATTAAGACCAGGAGCTAACCCCTCTTAAGGCTAGGAAACGAGCTTTATGCTATTAGCAGCTCTTATCTAATAATAAGCTTTCTATAAAAGTACTTACTATTAGAGGCGATTCTACTCCTAGGCCTGGCCTATAAGTGACTTTAGCGCAGATCGATTCCACTCTTAGGCCCGGCCTACGAGTGACTTTAGTATAGATCGATTCCACTCCTAGGCCTGGCCTATAAGTAACGACTGTGCTAATCGCACTAATAGAGGCACTTGCCAACCTAATATCTAAGGTCAAGTATAATATAGCGAAATACTATATTATCGATAAGGTTATTTAAGCTAATAAAACCTCCTTTAAGCTATAGAAGTTCTGAAATAAGGCGTAGAACTATAGCCTCGACTATAAACTTAGCTAAGGCAAACTCTTCTTCTAAGGTAGACTTATTATACTATCCTAACCTTTCGAACTGCAAACGGCCTTAATTTATTATATATATAAGTAACCTTGCGTTATATATATTAGAATCGGGAAAACAAGACTTCTAATAGGAAGAAAATACTATTAGAAAAGCCTTAATAGTAATATTAGCACTTATATTTAGAATTATCGTTATTCGAAAATGAAAGCTTATTATAATAAGACCCTAGGTTTCTTATAACCCTTGCTAATTCCTAAATGAGCATATTAACACTTGACTATGGATTTTACAAAGCTCCCGCTTAACGAACTTAGCTACAATTTTACACTAGTAATAATAGACCGATTATTAAAAAAGGTAGTATCGATCCTATACTATAAGACGGTTGATACGAAAGGCCTTGCAGAGTTGTTTTTAATTCATTAGATATGCCATTTTAGCATGCTTAACTCAATTCTATTAAATAAAGGCGCTTAATTCGTCTCTACCTTTTAAAAAGAGCTCTATTAAATATTAAGTATAAAAGTTAAGCTAACTATAGCTTATAATCCTAATATCGACGGCTAAACTAAGATTATAAACTAGTATTTAAAATAACGCCTTAGACCATTCTACTTATATTATTAAAACAATTAGAGTCGTCTCTTACCTTTAATAAATATCGCCTAATTGACCTTGCCTTATAAATCGCTAGGGCAAATTTCCCCTTTCTAAGTGCTAAACGGCTATAAAGCTCGCTCCTCTTGGAATTTAATTAACCTAAAGCCTTTATAGATAGTAACTAAGAGATTAAATTATAAAATAGCACTCTATATAGCTATTAGAGCTTAAAAAGTAGTCCAATTCGCTTAATTATCTTTTTAAGTATAATAGGCTAAAATGAAACAGCTCGCAGATCTCTATTACCAGCTAGTTGATTAAACTATAGGAGATGATATGCTAATTAGTATTAAAAACTAGAAACTGGACCGGCTGAGCCGAAAGCTCTTTGATAAGTGGTACAGCTTAGTAAAAGTACTAGAAAAGCTAAGGGAAAGCTAGAAGCTATAATTGCCCGATTTGCTCTATTCGATCTACCCTATTTTCCACTCCTACTTATTGCGTAAATACCTTCCTAACTCCTTATTAGGATAAGTTCGGAAACCTCCTGCCTTAATTAAAGTGCTATTAGAATAGGAGGAGTAGAAGATAGAAGAAATAATTGGATCTTATATTTAAGCTAAGAAGCTTAAGTATTAGATTAAGTAGAAAGGAGCTAATAAAGACCTCGAATAGTACCTATGCTCTAATGCTATAATAGTACTATATGCTATTTAAGGTTTCTATTTAAAAAACCCTTAAGCTAAAGGGCTACTAAGGGTGCTATTAAGCTAGCTTAGGTCATATAATAATAGAGTTGACGATTATAAGGACCTAGAGGATAATACGCCTATAGATATAACTGCGCAAGCGCAGTTTTTTAAAAGGGGAGGGTAGTATTATAGCTATATTATATATATAGTTATATTACATATTAGTTAGGTATACGAAGTCAAGTGCCTACTAAGGTAGCAAGGTGGCTGGATTATATATACGCTAATAAAGCACCTATACTTATTCTAAAGGAGCTTTATTAGAGACTCTCTCTTCTTCTTTATCTTTTCTTCTTAATTACATAGCGTACCTCTAGAGGTAATACAGTTAGCGTTATTCAGTTCTCGCCTTTTGTACGCTTGAGGGCAAGTCGTAATACTTGGCCTTCAAATTTGACTATATAAACTTTATAGCCATTAGCAAAAGGCGTTAGTATGCTCTTGCAATTAGTTATATAAAAACGTTTAAGAACCTTATCAACGTAGGCATCTTAATAAAGTAAGATTGTCCTATTTTATCGATCTCTAATTATATATACTCTTAAGAAGTAGTTAGCCAGTTCGCTACCTATAATCTTAAAGAGGTTGCAAAGATTTCTCTTAAACTTATTATATATATTACCCTTCTTTACTACTATAAGGAAGTCGTCGATATAGGTAACAATGAGAATCCGAAAGGCGCGGTTAATATATACGCAATTATTAGTATTAAGAGGTTGAAAATCGAGCTTTTATAGCTTAGACTGTAGCTTTTCTTACTATAGTTGTAGAGATTGCTTTAAGCTATATAAGGCCTTAAGAAGCTTAAGACAGTAGTCTTATAATAAAAGAATAACCTTATCTTAAGTATATTTAAGAGGTAATTTAACGTAGATGTTAGAGTTAGCTTTTAAATTAAGGAAAGCTATCTTAATATCGAATTGATCTAGCTCAAAGTCGTATAGCGCTATAAGCGCAATTGCGATCTTCTAAACCGCAGATTTGCATACTCTAGTAAAAGTCTAATTGTAATCTCAACCTTATTATTATATATAGCCTTATACGACAAATCTGACCTTCTATTAAGAGATTTCCTTATTTTAGTCTCTTTTAGTTTTAAAGATAAGCCTTAATCTAAGTACTCTATTGTCTTTAAAGAGTTCTAAGCGTTTTATTACTACTTATATATTCTTATAAGCGAGGGAATTATACTTAAAGTTGATTATAAATCGCTATTTATTAGTATTAGCGCAAGAGAGGGCTTATTCGACTGTTTTCGGGTCGTTTAAGTAAGGAGAGTTAAGTAAGGCTATATAAAAGGCGCTTAAATAGGCTTCCTTATTATTAGAGTTATTAGCTTTAAATCTAAAAGTAGTAGAGCGAGTAGCTCTCTTCTTAAAAGGCTAAGGGTAAGCCTTATTCTTTAAACCAAAAGGTCTTCCTCTCTTTTTTAAAGTTAGAAGCTCAGCTTCTCTTAAATTAGAATTGACTTATAGTCCTAGCCTAGGAGTGAAATCATTATAAGAGTCAGTATTAACTCGCGGTCCTAGCCTAAGAGTGAAATCGTAAGAGTAAGAATTGACTCGCGGTCCCAGACCAAGAGTCAAATCACCCCTTAATTAAAAAGAGGAATTTTCCTTAAGGTATAGCTTTATAATTAGGCTATCTTTATTAAATTAAACGTAAGATGATCGAATAATCTTATTACCTATTTATAATAGTATATAGATTTGATAAATACTTCTATTATCAAATCTAATAAGAGTACTTACCTTTGCTTTTAGAGCGAGTTTATTACTTTAAGTTCGCCTTTCTTTCTTAATTAGCATATAGATGCGATAGCCTAAGACTCGAAGATGCTTAACTAAGGGAGTATAAGGCTTATTAGGCTTAATATTATTCTAAAAGATCTTATATAAAGTCTTATTACTAAGAATATTAAAGGTAGTAAGATTAGTAATATATATTACTAAAAGGAGGAGGTAAGGCTAGAGAAAGGAGGGGATATTTTAATCAATTATAGCTATTCGCAACTTTTCTATTAATATGCGAATTGATTATTCCGATCTGCTATCTTATTCTAATATATATAAAGTAGATTCCTTTAAAATTATACTAAGTTTTTCTATAAGTATTCGCATCTATATAAGAGAGTACTCCTTACCTCTATTAGTTCTTTATCACTTAATTATACAATTGTATTAAGTTTATAAAAGGCTGATCATTTTCTTATTTGCCTTAAAGGTATTAGATTTATTTATATAGGTCTATCCTTACTTAGCTATTATAGCTACGTAAGTGAAGATAGAAGCGTATTTATGGCCGTTAAGGCTAATTGGCTTCAAATGAACTACGTCGACGTATAGCTCGTCAAATGCCTTTATAAGTCGAGGGCAAGCTAAACGTTTATTGACGTATTAAAGAGATCTGCCTTTCTTATAAGAAGCGCAAATTCGCATCTTCTTTAATTTTATTTCCTTAATCTATATATTAATAATAGCAGATTAGGTCTTTCTAACCGTTTATAGGCTAGCGTAGCCTAATCGACGGTACTAGAGCTTAATATCAAGAGGTCTATTCTTAATAGCAGCTAGGAGAGCATATCTACTTATATAACTAAAGGAGTTAATAGAAGGCTATTCCTTATTAATATATATATTATTATCAATAGTGCAAATTTCCTTTTTATTAGATAGGAATAGCTTACTATTTCGATAGAAGCCTTTGATTTTATTAAGTTTACTACCTAAGTATAGGTAGATAAGTAATTGAGGTATATAAAGAGTATTAATTAACTTAAGAATATATACCTTTCTATTGGATTTAAGTGCGTTGACTTTGCAAGTGCTAATGCTAAGAGGTTGAATAGATCTATTAATTATACTTAAAAAGGGTAGATTATCTTAAGTAGTATAGGAAGTGAACTTAAAGAAATTATTAAAGATATGCTTACTAGCACTTATATTATATAGCTAACAATTCCTCAATTTTAATAAGAAGTAGGTAAAAGAACTGACTCTTAGGCCTGGCCTGCGAGTGGAAATTGGCCTTAAGAAGGAGTTGGAATTGACTCTTAGGCCTGGCTTGCGAGTGAGAATTAGCCCTAGGGTTAGTAATAGTATAGTATACCTAAAGAGGTCATTATCTGACTCTTTATCTTCCTTTTAAATCTTCTTAAAAGGCTTCTTACCCTTTGATAATAATGGCAAGGACTTATTATCCTTGCCTTTAAGGTAATAGAATACGTACTTCTTCCTTAAGTCCTTCTTCTAGGCCTCTCTTTTCGATTTATTAATTGCAAAGCAATCTTCTACCTTATAGTATAGCTCTAGTTGCTTGCAATAAGGATAAAGGGAGTTGGAGGAGTTAGGGGAGTTGGTAGTATTCTTAGAGGTACTCTTCTTTAAGTCTTTAAAACCTCTCTTATTATCTGACTTCTTATAGTCAGAGGAATGCGGCTTGCTAGCCGATTTATTACTATATAAGACGGTTCCATTTATCTTTAAACTCTATAAGGCTCGAGCTTTATTAGTAATATCTTTAATAAGAGCTTTAAGCGTAATCTTTGATTTTCGTCTAGCTGCTATAGCTAAGCGAAGGTTAAAGCGTTATCGATCTGCTTAAATGGGCCATCTATTAAAACAGCTAGCAATAAATATAATAGGGTGCTAGTAAGAGGGAGGGGCAGAGTCGAAAGCTTCCAATTTAGTGATCGAAAGCCTAAAAGCGATAATATAAGCTTCGAGTGAATTAAAGTCGTTATATTTAATAGTAATATAGGTCTAGATAGTATTATATTTAAGTACTATTCCAGATCCTTTATACTATTTTTAAAGAGCTTCCTATATATCTAAGGTAGATTTATCGCCTTTTATATAAGCTAATAGGCCTAGTTTACAATTAAGTATAATAGTAAGCTTTATCTAAGATTCCTTAGCTTCTTATCTAACCCAATCATCCCTTTCCTTATTTATAATAGAACAGTCCTATAAGTCAACCTTAGGTAGAGCATATATTCTAGCTTTTATATAAAGATGCATGGTTAAGGCGTTTAACTTTATAAGGTTTAAAAACTTATTCTTCTACTAGCTGTAGTCCTTTGCGCCTTTAAGCTTTTAAGACTTAAGGAGGCTAAGGGTAGCCGAAGATAATAATAATATCTTATTTGTATATATGTATATAGAGTTATCAAAAGGAGGAGAAGGAGGAAGAGATAAACTATTGAATTCGAGTTTAAGGTACTATATATTAGTCCCTTTAAAAATAGGTGATTTAGGCAGTGGAGTACTTTTAGCAATTAAGCTGGTAATCTCAGCTATTAGTCCTGATAATTCAGCTACGGTAACGAATCTTATATAAGCTTGGATTATTATATAGCGCTCCGAAAGGGGAGTAGCCACTGTTTTTATTATTAAAATGACGCTGTCGTGCGTTATTGGTTAAGTAAAACTTAAAAATATCGATCAGCCTTTTCATTTGTAAAGGAGACTCTAATCGATGGAATTTATCGAATGCTATTTATAGGCATACGGGGCTTATAACCTATAGCAATAAGGTTCTTTAATAGTAAACTTGATAGTAAACTAGAAGAGGGTACGAAGAAGTATGAGGTGCAAATGATAATATTAGGTATCTTATGTCTTGATTTATAAGAGCTCTCTAATTACAAGCTATTTAATAAGGGCTGCCACTAAGTCATATGGCAAGTCATATGACATATCATATGTATGATGTGTCATATGATAGATCATGTGACAAATATGTGACGGGCATTCCTGCAACAGTAAGAGATCTTGCTCTTTTGTTATTGAGCTATAAATAAGGTAATCGATCGAGTTGTATATTAAGGTCGGCGAATAACTTTAATATCTAAGCTACCTCTCTTGAGCCGTTAGAAGCCGCTATTATCTCGGCTTATTCACTACTTAGAGAAGTAGATTTTTACCTATTCGCAGCCCAGCTAACGACTCCTCTATTATACTTAATAAGCCAGCCTTAGAATGACTTCCTATCGTTCTCTATAGCTTAAGTAGTATCTGTATAAGCGTTAAATTAATTTACTTCGCCTTTTCCATATGTAATTCCATCTTCGGCGGTCTTTTATAAGTATCGCAGGAGGGGTTTCGTAGCTTAAAGGTGATCTTATAAAGGGGTTGCCATATGCTATACTAATTGGCCGATAATATAGGAGATATCTAGCCTTATAAGGTTTAAGGGGTATATAATACTTCTTATAATCTGCTAGTAAAGTGAGATATTATCAGGTTATAGTAGCTCGTTAGTATAAGCTTTATCTGTATTTAATTTTCTTAATACTATACTAGCTAAGGCTGGCAGGTTATTCCTTTTGCAATTAGCCATTTTAAATCTATTAAGAATCTTCTTAATATAGTCTATTTAATAGATTCGTAAGGTTCTAGCCTTGCGATCTTATTCAACTTATATTCTAATAAAGGTGCTAATTAGCCTTAGGTCTTTTCCTTTCTAAGTATTAAGAATCTTCTTTTTAAAGTAATCGCAATCTTATTATTTTCTAATAATTAGTATATTATTTATAAAGACTAATATATACGTAATTGTATTATTAGCTTGATTTTCCTATATAAATAGATTTAGATCTGCTTTAGCGCTTTATAGGCCAGCCTTCTCTATTTCATCTTTGACTAGTAGCTACTATTCTTAAGGTGCTTGTTTTAAGCCGTATAATGACCTTAGAAGCTTGATATAGGCTTATTTTCCTTAAAGTTAAAGGTATAATTTGTAGAATAGGTCGCATTCGTCGTCTATTAGTGCCATATATACGTCTTTAGCTAAGTATACGTTTAAGAAGGCTGTATTAATATCGATTTGCTCAATTTCTAAGTCTCTTAAGGCTGCAAAGGCGAGTAGAACTTATAAAGTTATATGCTTAATAACGCTAGTAAAAGTATTGAAGTAATCTACCTCATACTATTACTTATAGCCTTTTAGTACAATTCAAGCCTTCCTTCTTACTAATACTCTATTTATAATCTTATTTCGCAGAACTAATTTCGATTTTATCAGCTTTCTCTTAATAGGAGGTTTACCTAATATTATTTTAAAGGTTCCTGCTGATTTTATAGCTTTAAATTCATTAAGTATTGCTTCTTTCTATTCTTTTGGATTTTGACTTAGTATATTATATACTAATATTACCTCTATAGGAACAGTTAGTTGATTTCCTATAAAGGTCAATGCACTCTCTTGCGTATTAACTTCGCCAAATACTCGTTTTAGCTTTAGCTTCCTACTATACCGTAAGGTAGGAGTCTCTATTTGCTTTAGAACGCGTTGATCAGACGCTTTAGGGATATTTTCTATCACCCTTTAAGGTTTAGTACCTCTTACTTCAGCTTTATTGCTAATCTACCTGTTTTCTAACGACTCTAACGTTATAAGTCTTTTAGTACTATATACTCTCTCAGTTTCATATACTGGCCTCTCTATAACTCTTATAAGAGGTCTTTTAGTAATATCTACTGGCCTTATAGGTCTTATTAAGCTTATAGCACCCTATGCTAGCCTCTTATTCTAAGGTCTTTCCTGCAATTGTACTTCTTTTACGTTATACGTTGAGTATTCGTCAAATTTGATATTAGCAGATATTAGTTCTTTTAGAGTCTCGACGTTTAATAGCTTATACGTCTTTAAGCTTATTATACCTACGAATATCCAAGCTCCTATTATAGTTCTTGACTCGAACTTACTTAGGCCATTTCCTCTATTATTTAATAGGAACGCCCTAGACTTAAATACTCTGATTTTTAAAAGATCTTTAGTATATTCTAAGTACGCCTTTAATAGAGTTAGGCCTTTCAGCTCTCTAAAAGGTAGAGCCTTCGTAGGCCTCCTATTCTTCAGCCTATAGGCCTACTCTATAGCGTAGCACCATATATAGCTATTCATCTTAGCGTTGTATATGCAAGAGCGAGCTATTTTCGTAATTTCGTATATCTAACGTTCGATAACGCCATTTAAACTATACTTATAAGCAGGTAAAGGTTCTAAGGTCATACCTCCTTTTAATAGCCATAGTAAGAATCTGCCTCCAAACTCTCCTATACTATTATCAGACCTTTAGTATACTACTAATATAGAGTTCTCTATCTCTAGTTGCTTCTTTAGATCTTTGATTTTTAGCTATATCTTATTAGCGCTCTTATTCTTTAATAGCCTTATCTAATAGCATCTGCAGGCGTTATCTACTACTAATAGGAAGTAGCGATACCCCCTAATTAATAGCAGTAGTATTCCTGATATATCGGCGTAGAGTCTTCTATAGATCTTATCTATTCTTATATCTGTTTTCTTATTGAATTACTCCTTTATTCTACCTATTAAGCAGCTTTCGCAGTTTCTCTCTCCTTTAAAAGCGATTTGAGCTTCTATATTCAGGCTATAGTTGTCGTCAACTAGCTTCTTTAGCTTAGTATAGTTAAAGTGACCTAGTCTCTTATAGAGGAGCTCTGAATCCGTTTTATTCAAGTTTTACAATATCATCTCTATATTAATTAGTTCTAAAGGTTATATAAGGCTAAGGTTTATAGCCTTTTCATCTGCTTCAATTGCAATAGCAATATGCGATCGAGATAAAGTGAATAATCTATTAAGCTATAGTATAGTAAATACTATATCGTCGCCTTAATACCCTTTTGCCTCTTCTTTACTAAAGATCATAGTAATATTATCGTCGCCGAGCTTTAAGACCGATATAAGTCGAGTATTGCCAAATGATAGAACGTACTATACGTTATATAGCGTCAGTTTATCGTTGATAATATAGTCTCTATAGCCAATTGCTTCTAAGAGCGCGCCGTTTGCTATTTTGACTTACTTTAGGTTATTCCACTTCCTAATTTTAATAAAATCGTTTTATATACTAGAGAAGTGTCTTATAGCGCTAGAGTCTACTTTTTAAAAAGGCTAATCTACCTCTAAGCTTAGAGCTATCTTAATAGCTTCTATTATTAAGGCAACTTCATATTTTAAAAAATAAGAGTAGACAGATAAGGTTGTATTATCTTTAGCTATTTAAGCTCTAGCTTTATCTCCTCCTCTCTTCTTTAACTAGTACTTTGCTTTCTAATAGCCAGATTTACTGCAATTATAACATTTCCCTCCTCTTTCTCCCTTCTGTATTCCTCCTTATTATATTCCTCCTCTTCCTCTATTACCTCTGCCTCTATATCTGCCTCTGCCTCTATCTCTACCTCTACTGCTATCTCTACTACTGCTGCTATCTCTACCATTATCTTTGCCGCGGCCTCCTCCTCTTGCGAGGTAGGCCTTAGCGATTAACGCAGCTATCTGCATAGATACAGGCGCCACCTTTAGCTTTTATTTATACGTTACTTTATACTCTTGAATTGTAACAATTATCTTTTATTAAGTTATAAGAGAGGTTTTGAAGTTAATTATAATTAAACTCTATATTCCAACTATTAAGAGATTGTTAAGCAATTACTTTTTCATTTAAGTATTATTAGAAGGGTTGCTATAGCTTTAAAGGAGAGCTTGAATACTCTCGAGTCGTAGGACGTAGTTATTAAACGACTTAGAGTAAGGAATATACTTGGCCTTATTAAACTATTTGATCAAGTTTATATAAGTCTCAAAGTTCTCGACAAGTTTGCTCTCTCCTGCTTTAAGAGCGTTCTAAAGAGCGTGAGCATCGTCGACTATGATTTAAGTGCGATACTTTCTATTAAGGCTAAGGGTAAGGCCTTTAGCTATAGTAGCTATAGCCTCCTAGTTCTTCTTTTCCTATTTACCTTTAGATTTGGCAGATTTCAAAGGAACAGGGTGTTACGACTGACTCTCGAGCGTACAGTAGGGCGAGAATCGAGTAACGCTGACTGTATTACCTCAAGAGGTACGCTATGTAATTAAGAAGAAAAGATAAAGGAGAGAGAGTCTCTAGTAGAGCTCCTTTAGAATAAGTATAGGTGCTTTACTAGCATATATGTGATTTAGCTACCTTGCTACCTTAGCGTGCACTTGACCTTATGCACCTGATTAATATATGAAATAACTATATATATGATATGGCTATAATACTACCCTTCCCTTTAGAAAAACCGCGCCTGCGCAGTTGTATCTATAGGCGTATTGTCCTTTAGGTCCTTATAATTGTCAATTCTATTATTATATGACTTAAGCTAGCTTAATAGCGCCCTTAGTAGCCCTTTAGCCTAAACGTTTTTTAAATGGAAATCTTAAATAGTATATAGCGCTATTATAGCATTAGAGTACAGGTACTATTTAAGGTCTTTATTAGCTCCTTTCCACTTAATCTGATATTTGAGCTTTCGAGCTCGAATATAAGATCCAATTATTGCTTCTATCTCCTACTCCTCCTATTTTAGTAGCACTTTAATTAGGGTAGGAGGTTCCCGAACTTGTCCTAGTAGGAAGTTAGGAATATATTTACGTAGTGAGTGCGAGTGGAAAATAGGGTAGATCGAATGGAGCGAATTGGGCAATTAGAGCTTCTAGCTTTCTCCTACCTTTTCTAGTACTTTTACTAAGCCGTACTACTTATTAGAGAGCTTCCAGCTCGGCCGATTGAGCTTTTAGTTTTTAGTACTAATTAGTATATCATCTCTTATAGTCTAATCAACTGGCCAGCGGTAGAGGTTTGCAAGCCGTTTCATTTTAACCTATTATACTTAAAGAGATAATTGAGCGAATTGGACTACTTTTTAAGCTCTAGTAGCTATATAGAGTGCTATTTTACAATTTACTCTCTTAGTTGCTATTTATAAAGGCTTTAGGTTAATTAAATTCTAAGAGGAGCGAGCTTTATAGCTGTTTAGCACTTAGAAAGGAGAAATTTGCCTTAGCGATTTATATAGTAAGGTCAATTAGGCAATATCTATTAAAGGCAAGAGATAACTCTAATTATCTTAATAGTATAAGTAGAACGGTCTAAGGCATTGTTTTAAGTACTAGTTTATAATCTTAGTTTAGCTATTAACGTTAGGGTTATAAGCTGTAGTTAGCTTGACCTTTATACTTAGTATTCGATAGAGCTCTTTTTAAAAGGTAGAGACGAATTAGGCGCCTTTATCTAATAGAATTGAGTTAAGCATGCTAAAATAGCATATCTAATGAATTAAAAACAACTCTATAAGGCCTTTTATATCGACTGAATTATAGTATAGAATTGAAACTGCCTTCTTTAATAACCTATCGATAATTATAAAGGTAAAATTATAACTAAGTTCATTAAGCGGGAGCTTTATAAAATCTATTATCAAGTGTTAGTAAGCTTATTCGGGAATTGGCAAGGGTTATAGGAAACCGGGGGTCTTATTATAATAAGCTTTTATTCTTAAATAATAATAGTTCTAGATATAAGTACTAATATCGCTGCTAAGGCTTTTCTAGTAGTATTTTCTTCTTATTAGAAGTCTTATTTTCCTAATTCTAGCGTATGCGACGTAAGGTTGCTTATGCATATAACGAATTAGGGCTATTTGCAGTTTAAGAGGTTGGGATAGTATAACGAGTCTACCTTAGAAAAAGAGTTTGCCTTAGCTAAGTTTATAGTCGAGGCTATAGCTTTACGCCTCGTCTCGGAACTTCTATAGCTTAAGGGAGGTCTTATTAGCTTAAATGACCTTATTAATAATATAGTAGTTCGCTACATTATACTTAACCTTAGACGTTAGGTCGGCAGGTGCCTCTATTAGCGCAATTGGCATAGTCGTTACTTATAGGCTAGGCCCAGGAGTGGAAACGCCTCTAGTAGCGAGTACTTCTATAGAGAGCTTATTATTAGGTAAGAGCTACTAGTGGCGTAAAGCTCGTTTCCTAGCCTTAAGAGGGATTAGCTCCTAGTCTTAACGTAAGAGTGTATTAGCTAGCGTATTTGTTATACCTATTCGGTATATAATAAGGAAGTTAAAGTCAGCGAAGAACTCCGCCTAGCGAGCCTACTAGGCTATTAAGTCCTTAGTTATTATAAAGTATTTAAAGGCTTTATAATCTATATATATATATACTATTTTCTAGGCCTTAAGTAATTCTGCCTTATACTAGTAAAACGATTTAAAAATCGCTAAGAGCTCCTTATTATAAATAGGGTAATTTAGCTTAGCGTTATTTATTATTTTCAAAAAGTACCTGATTAAGTGGTAGTTATCGTCTTCCTAAAGTTAGGAGAGTACGCTAGCGACTATACCGTCGGAGGCGTCGGTCTTAAGCCTTGTCTACTTTTGAAGGTAATAGTAGTATAAAATCGGGGTCGTTTGAAAGCTTAAGCGCAAAGCTTCTTAAGCTTCCTTATAAGTGTTATTAAAATTAAAAGGAACGTTTCCTATAAGAGCTATTAAAGGTCGGCAGATATAATTATAGCTTTTAATAAACCTTTAGTAGAAGTTATAGAACCTTAGGAAGCTTTATATACTGCGTATATTCTTGGCGTATTTCCACTCTTAAATGATTAAGACCTTATTAGGGTTTACCTCAATTTTATAAACTTTGATAATAAACCTTAGGAACTTAATTTTAATAACCCCGAACTCGCTTTTCTTAATATCTACTTAAAGGCTATAGCGTTAGAGAATTCCTAAGATCTTTTTAATATAAATCTTATAGTTAAGGGAATTTTCTAAATAGATTAGAATATCATTTAAGTAAGTAGAGTAGAAATCGTTAAAGTAGTTAAGGAGAATATTATTAATAAACCTTTAAAAGGTGGCAGGCCTATTTATTAGCTCGAATGGCAAAACCTTATATTTGTAGGTCTTATAACGCATATAGAATATAGTTAGGTCCTTAGCGTCAGCTGATATGCGGATATAATAGAAGGTGTAGCAAGAAGGTTCTCTGATAGTGAACTTGATAGTAAACTAGAAGAGGGCACGAAGAAGTATGAGGTGCAAACGACGATATTAGGTGTCTTGATTCATGAGAGCTCTCTAACTACGAGCTATTTAACAAGGGCTGCCACTAAGTCATATAGTAAGTCATATAATATATCATATATATAATATGTCATATGATAGATCATATAATAAATATATAACAGGTATTCCTATAATATACCCCTTTGGGGAGACCTTTAAAGGTACTCGCCAGTAATATATATGATATTATAACTTTTTATTATAATCTACAGTTTCGTATGAAAAAACAACCTGCAGATATGGGAAATAGAGTAGAGTTTGCTAGCGCGCTCTACTCTGGAGTAGGAAATCCACCTCTTAATAAGTCAAAATCAACTCGCGGGCCCGGCCCGGGAGTAAAAAAAAATCACCCCTTAATGGAAGTGCAAAAAAAAATCACCCTATAATAGAGGTGCTAAAAAAAAAAAAAAAATCCACCCTTTAATCGAGGTGCAAAACCTTTATATTTAATAATTTAATAAAGGCAGCGTAGTTAAAGCTATTCATACTCTTAGTGAGTCTATCAGCAGCATTATCTTTAGTATTCGTATACTAGAGGTCCAAATAGCCTTTCTAAAGCTCTTACTAAATATAATAGAACTTGATATTAATATGCTTTGTTCTCTAATAATATTTGGGATTTTCAATAAGATAAAGGGCTCCTTAATTATCGCAGATCATCTCGACTTTAGTAGCATTATTGCTAGCATAGCCTATTTCCTTAAGTACTTAGCATATCTAAGAGGCCTCTTATGCGAATTTACATATAGTAATATACTTTGCCTCTATAGATAAGAGAGCGATAATAGTCTATTGCTTAAAGGAGGCGGTAATTATGCTATTATTAAGGAAGAAGATGGCCTTAGAATAGGAGGCTTTAGTTCCTCTATCGCCTGCCTAGTTAGAATCGCAATAGCTATACAATTTCTAAAGCTTTAGGTCAGTTGTTTTGCTTCCAAAGGTAGTATAATAGAATCGCGTTCCCTATAAGTATTATAAAACTCATTTTAAAGCTATTATATATTATAGCGAAGGGTTAGTAAGGAATTTGCTAAGAATAGAGTAATAGTATAGTATATCCTAATGTATATAGTGCGCAAGGTACTATAATAAACCGCAGATCTCCTAGTATAGCTTTACTTCCTATAGAGTGGCTTAGCCTTTAAATTTGACTATATAAACTTTATAGCTATTAGCAAAAGGCGTTAGTACGCTTTTGCAATTAATTATATAAAAACGTTTAAGAACCTTATTAATATAAGCGTTTTAATAAAGCAAGATCATTCTATTTTATTGATCTTTAACTATACGTACTCTTAAGAAGTAATTAGCCAATTCGCTACCTATAATTTCGAAGAGGTTGCGAAGATCTCTTTTAAACTTATTATATATATCACCCTTCTTTGCTACTATAAGGAAGTTATTGATATAGGTAATAATGAGAATCCGAGAGGCGCAGTTGATATATACGCAATTATTAGTATTAAGAGGTTGAAAATCGAGCTTTTGCAACTCGGACCGTAGCTTTTCTTACTATAGTTATAGAGATTACTTTAAGCTATATAAGGCCTTAAGAAGCTTAAGATAATAGTCTTAAGGTAAAAGAACGACCTTATCTTAAGTATATCTAAGAAGTAACTTGATATAAATATTAGAGTTAGCTTTTGAATTAAAGAAAGCTATCTTAATATCGAACTAATCTAACTTAAAGTCATATAGTGCTATAAGCGCAATTGCGATCTTCTAAACCGCAGATTTGCAAACTCTAGCAAATGTCTAGTTGTAATCTTGACCTTATTATTATATATAGCCTTATATAACGAATCTGACCTTCTATTAGGAGATTTCCCTATTTTAATCTCTTTTAGTTTTAAAGATAAGCCTTAATCTAAGTACTCTATCGTCTTTAAAGAGTTCTAAGCGTTTTACTACTACTTATATATTCTTATAAGCGAAGGAATTATACTTAGAGTTGATCGCAGATCGCCATTTATTAGCATTAGCGCAAGAGAGGGCTTATTCGACTATTTTCAGGTTATTTAAGTATAGAGAGTCGAGTAAGGCCATATGGAAGGCGCCTAAATAGGCTTCCTTATTATTAGAGTTATTAGCCTTAAATCCAAGAGCATAAGTTAAGCGAGTAGCTCTCTTTTCAAAAGGCTGCAGGTAAGCCTTATTCTTTAAACCAAAAGGTCTTCCTCTCTTTTTTAGAGTTGGAAGCTCAGCTTCTCCTAAATCAGAATTGACTCTTGGTCCTAGCCTAAGAGTGAAATCATCATTATCGTAAAAGTTAGAATTGACTCGCGGTCCTGGACTAGGAGTCAAATCACCTCTTAATTGCGGCCTTATAATTAGGCCGTCTTTATCAAATCGAATATAAGATGATCAAATAATCTTTTTACCTATTTGTAATAGTATATAGATTTAATAGATACTTCTACTATTAAATCTAATAAGAGTACCTACTTCTACTTTTAAAGCAAGTTTATTACTTTAAGTTCGCTATTCTTTCTTAATTAGCATATAAACGCAATAGCCTAGTACTCGAAGATACTTAACTAAAGGAATATAAGGCTTATTAGGCTCGATATTATCCTAAAAGACCTTATATAGAGTCTTACCATTTAGAATATCAAAGGCGGTAAGATTAGTAATGTATATTACTAAAAGAAGGAGGTAAGGCTAGAAAAAGGAAGGGATATTTTAATCAATTATAGCTATTTGCAACTTTTCTATTAATATGCAAATTAATCGTTCTAATCTGCTATTTTATTCTAATATATATAAAGTAGATTCCTTTAAAATCATACTAAGGTTTTCTATAAGTATTCGCATTTATATAAAAGAGTACTCCTTGCCTTTATCAGTTCTCTACCGCTTAATTATGCGATTATACTAAGTTTATAAGAGGCTAATTATCTTCTTATTTGCTTTAAAGGTATTAGATTTATTTATATAAGTCTATCCCTACTTAGCTATTATAGCTGCGCAAGTAAAGATAGAAGCGTATTTATGGCTATTAAGGCCAGTTGGCTTCAAATGAACTACGTTAACGTATAGCTTATTAAGTACCTTTGTAAGTTAAGGGCGAGCTAAACGTTTATTAATATATTAAAGAGGTCTGCCTTTCTTATAGGAAGCGCAAATTCGCATCTTTCTTGATTTTATTTCCTTAATCTATATATTAGTAATAGCAGATTAGGTCTTTCTAACCGTTTATAGGCTAGCGTAACCTAATCGATAGTGCTAGAGCTTAATATCAAAAGGTCTATTTTCAATAGCAGCTAAGAGAGCATATCCACTTATATAACTAAAGGAATTAATAGAAGGCTGTTCCTTATTAATATATATATTATTATTAATAGTGCAAATTTCCTTCTTATTAGATAGGAATAGCTTACCATTTTAATAGAAGCCTTTGTTAAGATGAGTGATACAGCCATCACTCCGATGTATTATCATATGACCCTACTGCTTAGTTAGTAGGATGTTGATACGTATATAGCTGTAGGTAAGAAAGGGGTAACCTTCCTTCCTTAACTCTTACTAATATATCGACTATCGACCTTTAGAAGTTTCCTATACCTACTATGCCGACTCACTTAAGCTTAATAGGTTATAAGCCCTGCGATAGACTGATAATAGATTATTAACTTCCCTTAGAAAGCACTTACGCTATAACTATTAGTAGGAAGTTGAATAAGACTTATAGTAAGAGGCGAGCAATCGGCGAATAAGAGGTATAATTCCCTATTTAGCCAATCTATATTGCAAGAGGTGTGATTCCTTGCTCTATAACCCCTTTAGTACTACAAGAGGTATAATTCCTTACTTTACTATATTTTATAAGAGGTATAATTCCCTATATTATAGCCTAAAAAACCCTTTTCGATAAGAGGACTTCCTCCTTATTTAATACTTCTATAATACCTGCTATTTAATCATTTCAACTTTTCGATAGGAGGAGTGCCTTTAACTATTTAATTTATTTGATTTTAAACGCAATTCTATTTGAAATAGCAATAGCTTCCGATTCCGATCGAAACACTAGGCCTAAAGACCTCTAACTCTTTTGAAAGAATTAGCAATAATAGTTCGACGATTTAAAGCTTTACTTTAAAAGTAAAGGTATTAAAATAGCAATTTAAAAGATACTTACTAAATATATAAGAATAGCCTCCTATACTCCCTTTACCGATTCGTCTACTTCTACTTTAATAGCTAATACAACTGCTAAAGATTTGCCAAATATACTAAATAAGCTTAGCTTAAAAGCCTTAGTAGATAATAACTAAGATTCCTAAAGGTAGATTTTAAATATAGAAAAGGAGAAGGAGTATAGGCTGGCCTTAGCTAAATGCAAGCTTAAGATCAATAGAGGTTTAAGCGATAAAGATAGAGATTTTATTCGAGTTTATAATAATGCGAAGATAAGATAGGATACTTTAAAAGTAAAATACTCTTAAACAACTGCCCTTAATACCTAGCATCTACTATAGCAGATCACTTTATTTTAGTATAAAAAAGATAAAGATAATAAGGATATAGATATAAATATAGACTCTGCTTAATCTATACTATATAAAGCAAGGAGGAGAGTAAGAGCCGTAGATCTTAGGATAGCTATAACTTTTAAGGAAACTCAGCTTTTTGATTTCCTACTTAATAGCCTCTCTTTTAAGTTTGCTATTATAAAATAATCTCTTCTTATCTAACCTAACCTTAAGATTTATAAGAAGATCGACCTCCTTTAAACTATTAAGTAAGACCTTAAAGGACGCTTTAAATCGGCAAATGCTGCATTATAAGGTAATAATAAGCCTAAGAAGAGGAAGAAGCATAGGATAAGCCCTTAAGCTTATCAAGGATGCTACTTTTATAATAGTACTTATAATATTACTAATTGTAAAGTTAGAAGGCAACTGATTGATATAGTTGCTAGCTTTAATATTAAAAAGCAATTAAAGCAAAAGTTAAGAAGCAAACTACCCTTATTCTACCAAAGGCTATAACTATTAAAAAAAGGCAAAGGAAAAGGCTATTTAGCTAAAACTTTAGCAGATACCTTTAATAATAATAGTAGGTTATCTAAACTTAAATCCACTTTTGATAATTTAGATAATAATTATAATAAAGATGCCTACGTTTTAAAAGCCGATCTTTATAAGATCCTTAAATCCGACTGGTATAGTAATACTAGTTATATAGCATATATAACTAATAAACCCCACCTATTTAAAGGCCTATTTACTAAAATAAAAAGGCACTCTATTAAGGTTGGCGATAGAAGGTTATATATAGATTCAATAGGTATAGTAGAGATAAATATCGCTAGCGTTTCTTTCCTTTTGTAAAATGTTCTCCTTATACCTAGCCTAAGTATTAATCTTTTATCTAATTGCAAGATCTATATAGAGTTAAATTATATAAGAGTTTTTAATAATCAATTTATATA
>JAENRP010000045.1:103326-170841 GCA_024741835.1 Diplocarpon mali | reverse complement strand
AATTTATAAATAATAATTATAAAGTAATCTTTAAGGCTAAAATTAAAAATAGACTTTATATTATCTTAAAGGTAATATTATAGAAATTGATTCTTAGGCTAGACCTATAAGTGGATTCCTTTAAGGAAAGTACACTCTTTGCCTTAATACAATTAAGTAAAGATAAAGAGAATAGATGGACTTTTAAGCTAGGATTATAAGTAAAATTTGCGAAAATGACTCTTAAGCTAAGACTATAAGTAAAGTATAAGGTATCCTCAAAGATGACTCTTAAGCTAAGATCATAAGTGAATTTAATAGAAATAACTCTTAAGCTAAGACTGTGAGTAGATCTTATAAATTTGCTAATAACGACTCTTAGGCTAGGATCGCAAGTGAAATTCGTAAAAATGACTCTTAGGCTAGGACTGCAAGTGAAATTCGCAAATTTATTAAAGACGACTCTTAAGCTAGGACCGCAAGTGGATCTTGCGGTTTTATTAAAAACGACTCCTAAGCTAGGCTTGTAATTGGAAAATGGCAAAACCTTAAACTGCTATCACTAGTCCTTTTTAACTGCTAATAATAAAGTATTGATTAATAATAAGCTACTAAAGCTATTAAAAGCCGAAAGCCTATTAAGGTATTAGCTAATATATAGAAGATTTGCATATTTAAGGCTAGAGAAATTAAAGGGCTTATATAAGGTCTCGACCTTAAAATAGAAGATCTAAGTATTAAAGGATCGCCTAATATACTAAATTTATAAGCTAATAAAACTTCGAAATCAAATGCAAACTAAGCTTAATCTATAGAAAGATTTAATACTAGCACTAATATCTATCGATACTATTAGACTATTTACAACCTTAATTAAAGGAAATAATTAGTTTTCTCAAATAGTAGATAATTCCACTTAATAGATATAGACCATTTGCGCTAGGACTAAATCTAAGCTTATAAAAAAGCTGGAAACTTAGAAAGTGATAAAGGAATGCCGGACTTAATTAAAGCTAATAGCTATTAGGTCTAATAATATATTAAAAATTAAAGTAAAGCTTAATAAATAGGCAAAATAAGGAGTTTATTATAAACTAACTATAATATATAAAGGTTCCTACTAAAATGGCATTGCCAAGCGAAGCATTTAGTAAGCAAAGACTAATTATTATACTTTATTATAAGATGCTAACCTACTATTGGAATTCTAGGACCTTGCGATTAAAGCAGATATATACTTATAAAATAGAATAAGTAGTAGACTAATAGTTAATAGCACCCAAATATCGCTATATAAGGCATATTTTAAATAGAAACTAAGCTTAGACTATATCCGCATCTTTAAAAGCGTCTACTACTCCTATATTAGCCTAAAGTCCTGGCCTATAGGTATAAAGAGCAAGAAGCTAATAGACTAAGGTAAAGAGTATATATTTATTAGGTATATTAAATAGATAATAAAGCAATAGATAGTATATATGCTAGACTTAAGGCAAGTAATTATATCCTTAATAGTTAAGTTCAATAAATTTCGAAATAGGGGAGAGCTATCCTTAAAGCTTTATATACTTAAAGATTCGCAAGGTATATTACTTAATAGTAATACTATTAAGCCGAACTAATAACCCCTCTCTTTAAGCTTAAGTATATTAAGTGCACCTGCTGATCGACGACTTACTAGTCGCCTAAAGGCCGAATAGACTATTCCTATTATCTGCGAATTGCTTAAAGTATAGAATAACTTTAATATTATCATCCCTTTAATTAAAGCACTTATAGTAAAGGATATTCTTAAAATAAGTATAAGTAATAATAAGCCTCTACTATTAGAAAGCGGTTCTTTAGATAATAAGCCTATAGAACCTACAGCTGAACCTATGCCTTTAAAGAGGAATAGAGACCTAGAACTAGAAGATACCTTAGACGAACGCGAGTCTAAGCATATCTAGGCTATAATAGCATATAGGATTTATAAGCTCGAACTCTAATAGAGCTTCGACAAATATAATGCATTCCTAGCCGCTAAGGAGATAATGAAAATCTCTCTTTTAAAGATATATAATAAAGCTATTAATAACCTAGAGAATAGAGTAATATAGAATAAGGCAATTTAAGAGGAGATAAGCTCTCTTATTATAAATAGCATATAGATAGAGGAACTAACGCTAAAGGACGTGAACCTAGTATTAATAAAGTAGGTCTTTATAATCAAGATATATATAGATAGGACCTTAGAATATTATAAGGCAAGGCTTATAGCTAAGGGCTTCTCCTAATAGTATAGAGAAGACTACTTTAATACATTCGCGCTAATAGTTCGCATAGATACCCTTTATATATTTATAGTAATAGTAGCCGCTAAGGACCTTAAATGCAAATAGTATAATATTAAAAATGTATTTACTAAAGCGATTATAAAGGAACGGATTTTTCTCTCCCGACCTAATAGTATTCCTATACGCGCTAGCTACTCCCTTTATATACTCCGCAGTATCTATAAGCTTAAATAATCAGCTTATAATTAGAACCTTTTATATAGCTCTGCTCTAGTAGAAATAGGATTCGTTTAAAGCTTAGCTAACCCTTGTCTATTTACTTATGCTAAGCGTAAAATCAAGTTGCTACTATATATTAATAATATTACTATAGCTATAAAAATAACTATTTAATTAGATTAGTTCTTTATAATAATTCGGAAACGTTTTAATACTAAGGATCTAAAGGGAATTCATAAGATCTTTAGCATCTGCATCATAAGGAACCGCTCTACTTAAGAACTCTAGTTAGATTAAAAGCAGTATATTAAGAAGATCCTAGACCGAATAGGACTCTCTACTTATACTCCTAACTTTAAGCTAAAGCGTACTCCAATCGAAGGAAAGTATAATAAGTTAGAGCCTACTAATGAAAATAAGCAAAGAGGAGATCTAAAGAAGTACTAATAGGATATTAAAGCAATTATATATACTATAGTATATATAAGACTAAATATCACCTTTATCACTAGGCAATTTAGTCAGAACTTAAAGGATCTGACGATTTGATATAAGAATATAGTCAAGCGACTTAGAAGGTACCTTCGATTAATAATTATATAAAAGGTAAGATATAGACTAACGAAATATATAAGCGCAAAGCTTAAGGTATATACCGATTCTAACTAGGCAAATATAAAAGGTTGGAAAAGTATATTTAAAAGCGTAGCAATACTATATAGCAGACCTATATTATAAGGAAGTAGGAAGTAGAAATTAGTAGCTACCGCAAGTACTAAGGCTAAATATATATTAATATTATCAAATTGTAAGTAAAGATTATAAATCGCCTAAGTTTTAAAAGATATAAGTTTTACTAAGTATATTAGATAAGATAGGAACTATATTAATCTTTAAGTAAATAATATAAAGGCGATTGCACTTATAAAGAATCCATACTTATATAAGCGATTGAAATATATTAATATTACTTACTACTTTATCTATAACCTTATTATAAAGAATAAGTTATCAATTACCTATATCTTAACTAATCGAATAGTAGTAGATGGATTTATAAAGCTATTAAAGATAGTTGCAAAGTTCAAAGCGTTTAAAGATATGCTAGGGTTATAGAAGATAGTAAGGGCTTAGCAGGCTTAAGGACGACTCCTAGGCCCGCCCTGCGAGTTAGGTTATATAGTCTTATAGAGTAAAGTTTTTTTTTTAAATCGACTCCTAGGCCTAGACCGCGAGTCAAGTCATATAGTCTTATAAAGGAACGCTTTTGGAAATTTGACTCCTAGTCCCGCTTTACAAGTAAGATTAGTGATTTTAATAGAAGTTGCTATTAATTGATTGTTTTTAATTTAAAGAGATACTTAAGAGTTAGATTAGCGCAAAAGGATAGTTATTATTTTCCTAACTGCAGGTCAATCGGAGTAAGGTCTAAGTAAGGGTATTAAGATAAGTGATATAGCTATCACTTTAATATATTATTATATGACCCTACTGCTTAGTCAATAGGATATTGATACGTATATAGCTATAGGTAAGAAAGGGGTAACCTTCCTTCTCTAACTCTTACTAATATATCGACTATCGACCTTTAGAAGTTTCCTATACCTACTGCGCCGACTCACTTAAGCTCAATAGCCTTTGATTTTATTAAGTTTACTACTTAAGTATAAGTAGACAAGTGATTAAGGTATATAAAGAGTATTAATTAACTTAAGAACATATACCTTTCCATTGGATTTAAGTGCGTTGACTTTGCAAGTACTAACGCTAAGAGGTTAAATAGATCTATTAACTATACTTAAGGAGGGTAGATTGTCTTAAGTAGTATAGGAAGTGAACTTAAAGAGATTATTAGAGATATGCTTACTAGCACCTATATCGTATAGCTAACGATTCCTCAATTTTAATAAGAAGCAGGAGGTAGAAGAACTAAGTCCTAGGCCCGGCCCGCGAGTGGAAATTGGCCTTAGTGATAAATTAACTCCTAGGCCTGGCTTGCGAGTGAGAATTAGCCCTAGGGTTAGTAATAGCATAGTATGCCTAAAGAGGTTATTATCTAACTCTTTATCTTCCTTTTAAGTCTTCTTAAAAGGCTTCTTGCCTTTTAGTAATAATAGCAAGGACTTATCGTCCTTGCCTTTAAGGTAACGGAATATATACTTCTTCCCTAAGTCCTTCTCCTAGGCCTCTCTTTTCGATTTATTAATTGCAAAGCAATCTTCTGCCTTATGGTATAGCTCTGGTTGCTTGCAATAAGAATAGGGGGAGTTAAGGGAGGAGGTGGAAGTATTCTTAAAGGTGCTCTTCTTTAAGTTTTTAAAACCTCTCTTATTCTCTAACTTCTTATAGTTAGAGGCATACGGCTTGCTAGCCGATTTATTACTATATAAGACAGTTCCATTCATCTTTGAACTTTATAAGGCTTAAGCTTTATTAGTAATATCTTTAATAAGAGCTTTAAGCGTAATCTCTGATTTTCGTCCAGCTGCTATAGCTAAGTAAAGGTTAAAGTATTATCAATCTGCCTAAATAGGCCATCTATTAAAACAGCTAGCAATAAATATAATAGGGTGCTAGTAAGAGAGAGGGGCAGAGTCGAGAGCTTCCAATTTAGTAATTGAAAGCCTAAAGGCGATAATATAAGCTTTAAGTAAATTAAAGTCGTTATATTTAATAGTAATATAGGTCTATATAGCATTATATTCAAGCACTATTCCAGATCCTTTGTACTATTTTTAAAGAGCTTCTTATATATCTAAAGCAGATTTATCGCCTTTTATATAAGCTAATAGGCCTAGTTTACAATTAAGTATAATAGCAAGCTTTATTTAAGATTCCTTAGCTTCCTATCTAACCCAATTGTCCCTTTCCTCATTTGTAATAGAACGGTCCTATAAGTCAACCTTAGGTAGAGTATATATTCTAGCTTTTATATAAAGATATATAGTTAAGGCGTTTGACTTTGCAAGGTTTAAAACCTTATTCCTCTACTAGCTATAGTCCTTTGCGCCTTTAAGCTTTTAAGACTTAAGGAGGCTAAGGGCAGCCGAAGATAATGATAATATCTTATTTATATATATATATATAGAGTTATCGAAAGGAGGAGAAGGAGGAGGAGAAGGAGATAAACTATTGAATTCGAGTTTAGGGTACTATATATTAGTCCCTTTAAAAATAGGTGATTCAGGCAGTAGAGTACTTTTAGCAATTAAGCTAGTAATCTCAGCTATTAGTCCTAATGATTCAGCTACGGTAACAAATCTTACATAAGCTTAGATTATTATATAGCGCTCTAAAAGGAGAGTAGCTACTATTTTATTATTAAGATAACGCTATCGTATGTTATTAGTTAAGTAAAACTTAAAAATATCAATCAGCCTTTTCGTTTATAAGGGAGACTCTAATTGATGGAATTTGTCGAATGCTATTCATAGGCATACAGGGCTTATAACCTATAGCAAGGAGGTTCTCTAATAGTAAACTTAATAGTAAACTAAAAGAGGGTATAAAGAAGTATAAGGTGCAAACGACGATATTAGGTATCTTGATTCATAAGAGCTCTCTAACTACGAGCTATTTAACAAGGGCTGCCACTAAGTCATATGGCAAGTCATATAACACATCATATATATAATATGTCATATGACAGATCATGTGACAAATATGTGACAGGCATTCCTGCAATAGAAGGCTCATTATATATCGATTTTTATAAAAACATAAGCTTTTAATATATATGCTATTATCTTATTAATAAGGGGAATCGGATAGGGGTCTTTCTTTATTAGGGCGTTTAGTTTCCGGTAATTGATATATAAATATAAGGAGCTATTAGCTTTTTTAATAAAGAGGATTAGGGCTACTTAAGGGGAACTTAAAGCTTTAATAAATCCTTTATACAAGTTCTTAAGAATATAGCTCTTAACCTTTAAGAGCTATTTATCGGTAAGGCGGTAAAGGGGCTTAATCGTTAAGTTATTCTCGCTTATTAGCTCAATTTTATAATCTACCCCTAGCTTAGGTTTCAGCAGCTGATTAAAGGCCTAGCGATTGAAAACGTTCTTAAACTTAGCATATTAAAGCAGGAGCTTTTAGTCTATTAGCTTATCGTTACTTTTATACTTAGCTTGTAGCGTTAAACTAAGGCTAAGGGAGCTAATTTCAACTTACCTAGCCGATTCTTAGCAATTGATCTCTTAGTTTAGATTATAAATTGAGCTTACGAATATGAACTCTTTAGGCGCTGGTTTCTAAGTTTATATAGCTTGCCTTACCTTAATTATAAAGCAGTAGTAGAGGGCGCCGATTACTAAGGCTGAGATTAGGCTAATCTAATAAGCCGTTTTTAAAGGAGAGTTTCTCTTTATTAAAAGAGGGAGCAAAGGGTCTAATACTCTTAGCAAGGCCTTCTTTATATAGTTCAGATCTCTTTTCAAGTCTTTAAAGAAACTACTATCCCTAGGTCTATAAGAGGCCACTTGCAGGCTAGGACTAGGAGTAGGATTCGAGTTCGCAGATTTTACTCGCAGGCTAGGATTAGGAGTAGGATTCGAGGTATTATTGCTTATTAGCATTAAGAGCTAGGCTTAGGCTATTCTTAGGTCTTTGTCTTTAGCATCTATTATAGCTGCTTAACGATCGACGTCTTATTAAGCCATTAAGGGTTTTATTAGCTATAAGAGATCGATTAGTATGCGTTAATTAAAGTAGGGGATAATAGGTATATCCTTAGGTTAAGAGATACTATTTTTTCCCTTTCTATAAGACTATTTGAGGTTATAATGCTTTAGGAACTTCCTATTAATTAAAACGTTAGTTGCTCTTAAGCTTATAATTAAGAAAGGGAAGTTTATTTATCGCCTATCGATTATAAGGGTAAGTAAGACGGTAAATCGAATAGTTTCTCCTTTAAGGCTATTATAATTAATAAGGGTAATTAGTTTAAGCAGTTTAATAAACTTTACCTTAAGTCTTTAAAAGAGCTAGTATGCTAAAGACATTTTAATAATATTAAAAATATTAGCTCTACTATTAATATAAGTAACTATTTTAATAAATGATCTATTTTAAGCTAGTTCTATAAGAACTAAGAACTAGCAGCTACCTATTAATAGGCGGGAATTAAAATCTAAGTCTTTTTATAAATTATAACTTATACTATAGTAAGAGTCTTTGCTATAGCTTAGCAGTTTCCTAATAGTAGGTCGTTTTCTATCTTAACTTTAGCTACTATAAACTCGCCTTACTTCTTTAGCTTAAGGCAGTCTATCGTATAGTAACTAAGGGCTTTGTAGTTATAGTAGAGATTAGACGACGGCTTTAGGCTAGTAGACCTTTCTTAATAGGCCGCTGGCAAGGGGGAATAAGTATAGAAAGCTAAGGAAGTAGCTATAGCTATAGGTCTCTATGACTCCCTTTTTAATATACTAAGGACGCGGTCCTTCGAAGGGGAGAATGCGATAGTAGAGGCGACTTATCAAGCGTTATAAGCTTCTTCTTATTTAATATTATAAGCCTTGCGGTTTGCAATAGTTAAGAACTTATTTAAAGTAGTATAATTATTATTTATTTTATACTTCTTTACTTAAAGGTCGTTTTTTAAAGCTAAGGAGACCTTTTTATAAATGTTATCGAATTAGTAAGACTGATTGATCTTATTAATTATAATAAAGGTAATAAACTTAGATCAGAATTTATTATATAATATTAAACCTATAGTTAGCCTATTATATTTAAGCTTAATAGATTAAATATAGTTATAGTTAAAGAACCTTTAATCTAAAACCTTAAGGATATTAGTAGTATATATAAACTTATTAATAAAGATAGGATTTATATATTATAGGATTAGGTTTTAAGCTTTACCTATTATATACTTAAAGTAGGTAGTAATTTAGTTCTCTTTTAAAGTGAAGTTGCTTAAGTACTTTTAAATAAATACCTTTATAGCTATTTTTTAAATATTATAAGTGATTTCGCCTTAGTAGTTATTAAAATAGGTTTAAAGGTACTTAATTTAATAAAGGTCGATAGCTAGGACTAAAGGTCTAATAATTAAAAGGTAGTAGTCTAAGGGAGGTAGTAAGTCGGCGGTAAAGGACCGAGTATTCTAAGGGCTAGCACTTAAGGAAAAAGGGGCGGTAGCATTATTTTAAAGAGCAGCGGCTATAGTAGTGCTAATAAGGTTCGCGATTTCGGCCTATTAAGCAGCTAAGAAGAGAGGGGCCGATATAATAAGGGTAGACGTTAGTTCTTCCTTAACTTCAATCGATAGAAGGGGAGTATTTTAAGAATCTACTCGCGGTCTAAGACTAGGAGTAAAATCAGTATTAAAGGAGGTTTCTTCTTAAGTAGGCTTAAGAGGAGGAATATCTCTAGGACTAGGGTTAGCAGTAAGGCCTATAGAACTGGTGGAACTAGTAGCAGTAAGGCCTAGTAGTAGAGGTACAATTAACCTTTTACTTCTCTTAAGTAGTATAAGATTAAAGGTCATAAGTACTAACTCTCTTTATATTATCTGATTTAGTCTAAAGGGACCTAATGCTAAATAGTGACTTATTTAAAAGGGGGAAGATTAGTATAGGCAAAGCTATATATATTCTTAAAGCTTTTTAATAGAGTATATATTAAGGTATTATAGGTTTATAGATCTTAAGAAAGAAGGTTTTACTTTAGAATTATATCTCTTTATTAATTAGGAGTTATAATAAGGTTATCTAAGAGTATAGTGCAAATCTAAGGAAGTAAGGTCTAGGGATCTAAAGCTTATTACTCTACTAAAGTTGACCTAGTCTCTAACAGTATAGTATAACCTACTAAGGCTAACTAAGTCTCTACGTATATATATAGGTATAGGTCCTTTAGTTTATACTTAAGTATTTTGAAGAAAGGAGTAAGGGGCTTCGAAGAGTATAAGGAGAGTTATTAATAAGTATAGGTCGACAGGAAGTATAGAGAAGGTCGACGACTTATTCGCAAGGAGGGGTCTTTAAAGAGTCGAGTTATATTCGAGGCTTTTGTAAAAGAGGGAGAGTATTAAAAAGTATAAGGCGAGTTATCGATAAGTATATTATTAATAAGTATAAGGTCGATGAAAAAGAGTAGTATAGAGTATTTATAAGAGAGGGAGAGAGTTAAAAAGAGAAAAGTTATTATACTGCTCTAGGCAGCAGCCTACGCTAGCGAAGCAAGGGTATAGTAAATAATTTTTTTTTTAAATTGAAATTGAAGGTAAATTTCCGTTTGTAAAATGGAGTAGGTTGGTCGAAAAAACGAGCTAATCTTATATTTAAAGGTTATTCAGCTTCCTTTAAAAACTAGATTAGTAAGATCTAGGCGCTACGTATAAGTTGCTTAGGGCAGTTTATAATAGAAGTTAAGATCGAGAGATTGAGTTACTTAAGGCAGTTCGAAATAACGATTCTAAAGGTGGTAGATATTAAGCTTCTTAGCAAAGGTTGAGTTGATCTTTTCTTATATTATAACTGACTCTTAAGCGTATAGTAGGGCGAGAATCAAATAACGCTAACTATATTACCTCAAAAGGTACGCTATATAATTGAGAAGAAAAGATAAAGGAGAAAGAGTCTTTAGTAGAGCTCCTCTAGAATAAGTACAGGTGCTTTACTAGCGTGCACGTGATCTAGCCACCTTGCTACCTTAGCGTGCACCTGACCTTGTGCACCTGACCGACACATGATATAACCGTGCACGTGATGCGGCTGTAACATAGGGCCGATAGCCTATTAGAGATAGCCATTTATAGCCAAGTTTTAAATAGTAGCTAGTTCCTATTCCTAGTAGTTAGACCAATTGAGCTTAATCTTAGCGTCATTATTCTTAGTGGTCTTCTCAATCATTTTTATTAAGTTAGGGTTATTGAAAAAAGGGGTGAAAAAATAGGGGTAAAAAGGGGAAGAAGGTATGTATATATAAGGGTATATAAAGAGGTATTATATAATTGTATTTTGCTAAGAAGCAGGTTCAAGATTAGAGAGATTGATTAAGTTAATCGATTCTAGGAATTGCTACTATAACAGAATCGAAAGGTGTAGATTCTAGTTCTAGAGAGCTGAAGTAGTATATATACAAGGTAGGCTTACCAAGCCTTAGCCTCCGCTCCGTGCGGTAATCTCCGTACCTTGTATATTTCTAATAAAAACAAAGAGCTTAGCTATTGGTAAGTCGATATAAACACATAAAAGGCCTTGCTCTTAACTCATCAATATCTATAATATGCGCTTATTTAAGAAACTTATATTTTCAGGAGTGATATTCTCTTATTATACTTTTGATACTATACATAGATGGAGTATAGCCTTGGGCTGACATAGACTAGCTACGTAGGCTGCTAAAGCTCTTAGGTTGCGATAGTTAGAGCCGTCTTCGTTGACGGTCGGGTATGGTATAAGAATAACCAATTAAGCAGCAGGTAGGCTGCGTGCTCTACGGACAGATACTTCGTACGCGCCCAAAAGATCCAAGACTTGGCGTCTATGCGTAGGGCTAGAAGATTTGATCTACAAGGGGTTATACTTAGGGGTACTACCAACGATTTTAACATGCGAATCTGCCGCTTCTATAGTAGGAACTATAGAAATTTATTATCGACTTAATATATGAAGTTCCTATGCTAAAAAGGCTAAATATATTAGCGACTTAAGACGATTAATTAAAGGTTTATACTCTTTACTTAGATGCTAACTGGACTTAAGATCAAATTCCCTTATACAATAATTTGAATCTAAGTTAAATATAATACGCTCTTGCCCATCGATTAAATTTTCTAAAAAAGCGATATTATAGCTGCAAAGCAACTCTTAATAATCAGCATAACGCTGCTGTCAGGACGTCTTTATCATCGGCACAGGTCACGCAAGTAGTCTGTCGTCCGTTCTGTTCTGCCACAGCTGCTGTTTCCCCGTGCTACACTTTCCAGCCTCTTGTCACCACTCCTACATATGCGAGTATAATGATAGAGCAAGAGAAAGCGACTGATTTGGCCAGCTAGATGCCTGGGGAGACAGAATTCATACTATATCACAATCGTTCACTGAACTATGAGGATGCAATGGTGGTATCAAAGAGATATGCACAGAACGGAGGGTTCTCCACCATTTCAGTATGCAGATATATGTTGCCAGCTTCAGATTACGTCCCGCCAGTAGGCAAGATAGTGTGCTCTAGACTATCAAAGAGGTGAAAATCCCCGTGCCAGAAGCATTGCAAGCCTACTGTAAACTATGTAAAGAACTGCGGCAAGACCAGTCCTTTCGGTCCCCCTACCGACACAGTTTTATCGAAGAGGATACTGAAGAGCGGAGAGCAGAGCATCAAAGCCAAGAGTTATGAATCCTTTCAGCCCGGCAACAAGCTAGACATGACACGGTAAAAAAGGAGTATGCCCTGTGTTGATGGATGGTGTTCGACTCTGATATGCAGCTCGACTTGCCTGTGCCCGTCGGCTCTGGCCAGATGAAAATGTGGCCCCACGGCGCAAAGGTATACACAAGAAGAAAGCCTGACGCTATCGTGAGTGATGACAGTCCTATGAAGTTGAAGGAAGTAGACGAAAAATCCATGGGGAACATAGCGAGTTCTGTAGTGTCATCGAACCTCGGAGACCAGAAGTTCGTCAAGTCCAAAGGCAAGATAATGATAGCTGCAGACAAAGGTATAATATACGGCCGTCATTCTTAGACTAGCCAGCATCCTAGCTCTGTGGAGTCTATGCAACCTGCTGGTCACGTCAGGATGGTACCAGAGGTCTACTAGCAAGGTGCAGGTTCCAGATGCGAGTATGGGGACAGTTCAGCCGGCAGACTAACACAGAGGATATTTCACAGCGGTTGTTCCAGCGCAACGAGCCGCTCTAGGCCACTTCGCCAGGCACCCAGAAGGATACAGCGGACTTCCTAGTCCTTCCTTTCAATACAATGTACCGGACCAGCAACAACGTCAGCCCTTACAATCGAATAGCCGTATCGTTCCGAGGTACTCCGTGTTGGGCGGTCCTGCGCCTCCCATGGTGCTAGAGGGAATTCCAGATCCTGTCTGCATAGCCACTTCAGGAGAAGCATCTGAATCTGGATAGGTAGGGTCCAAGACGGCTTCCATAGTAAAACTACTCAGAACTGCACAAATTAAAGATGTTCTTCCATACGCTTGTTCCCAGTTTCCCTGAAGGCTGAGTATGTACAGTCAGACTCTGCTTCGTCAGGATGCTACTCAAGCAGGAGGAACTTAATTACTCCGTCTTTGGCGCCGAGGAAAGAATCGAACTGCGACTGGGATAGTGCCATATTCGGATTTAAGTGCGTCGATTCCAAGCAGAACGACAAGCAATCATGAAATTTGCACTGACGGGACCTTTCGGACTCAATCGTCTTACCAAACCATCATCATCCGTCTGATACGGGGTTATTTTCTGAGGGTAGAACAGAGGAAACGCCAGATGGAAGCCCAGGGCTGGATATCATCCTCCCTACAGTATATAAGTCTACTGGTGCATGGCCGCCATCAACCGAAGTAAGATTTGGATGCGTGGTCGAGAAGTTTGAGAAGAACCTATGCATGTGTCCATCAGCATAGGTGTCAGCGGACTTGAATGTAGCGATTGAAATATCAGACCGTGCTTTGACGTCGAGGTATTCTGGTATCTGAGGGATCCCTTACAGAACTCTTATGCATATTGAGGTAATCCATTCGCGGCTCTTGGAGACTTCGCTTGCGGTGGTGGGTAGGAAACCAGCGCCTGCCGACTTGATGCATCTTTAGGCTCGAAGTCGTGATACTAGGTGTGTAGAAAAGATTCGACTTCTTCCGTACTTGCGTCGAAAGTTAATTAGCCTTTTTATTAGAGTGGATGAGTCTCGGCATGGACCCCGGAGTCAACAAGCCTGGTACTTTGCCGAGGCCTTTCAACTATTTCTCTAGATGTCCAGTGCTTGGCGTTTTTGGGAGAAGTCAGTTCAGATGTGCAGTAAATAACCAGCTGGATGAAGTGTCATAGATGGATCAATGAAAATCCTCGTAAGTAGGTCGTGTCGATGATCAAGGTTGCTTTGCTTCAACCCACTTGGAACAGGAAAAGTAGAGGTAGGAGGAAGTTTCTCGCGTTGCACACATTGGACCGAAGGCGTAGCATTCCGATTCTTGTGAAGCACATGAAATTTAGGAACAGCAGCTACAGGCAGGCGTTTGTGACGTGACATTAAATGTTGGACATTTGCGGGGGTTCCCGACGTCGTGACCGATACTGCGCCTGCTCTCGAGACCTACTGCAACGTTCGGTACAGCACCAAAAAAGCGGCAACGAACATCACACGTTGCTTCGACAATCCATGGTTGAAGTAGTTAATCTTTCTTCTTGCCGAGCAGAAAAAGAACTTACGAAGAAAGATATGTACGATACGACTAGATCCGAGACTTGATACGATTGGAGAATGAGGTGGCTGGCTTCCGTTAAAGCCTCGGCTGATCAGCAAGTAGACGCCCAACTAGCTGCTTTGAAACATCGCAACAACGATTTTTCAGATCTCCAACGCTGTCGGAACAGTTGCGACCTGATATTCCGATGCACTTCGAAAGTATTCAGTCCGACCATGGTACACGAGCCCTGACATACGTTCGCTGGTGCAGGACGAAACACCCCATCCCGTGCCCTTCTTGCAGCGGCTCGATATCAAAGAAAGACAAGTTGATCGCGAACTTAGAGATTTCAAGGTGAGAAAAGCTAGATTTAACTATCTTTTGGAGCGAGCTCCCGCCAGTTTGAAGCAGTGTTATCGTGACTTTCGCTATGGAGAAGAAAAAGTGCTTTTGTCTGATACTCCTTGGAGCAGGACTGCTGTAAGCGAGCCACTGATAGATTCTTCGATCTATCGATTGCCGACGAAATTATTTCATCGAACGGCTTCAATACATATTCGAAAAAGAATATGAGAAGTAGTTGACTGTGAGGAGGGAATAAAGATAATGAGGATTACTTACACTGGCACGGCATCAAATGCAGCACACCGTACGCGACGTAGACGTCTGTTAGGAAACGAGACAACGCGGATTTTAGCAACACTTGAGTCCAAGTATAGAGAGAAGAGAGCCTGAGCTCGAACTGGCTATATACAAGGCACATGAGCTAGGCCCGAAGAGGACGAGCCTCCAGGTCAGAGATAGTACAGCCAGGCGGCTAGAACGTCACGACATCAGCTCTTGAACACTGCATTGCGACAGCTCACATCGCCAAATTCTTAGTTATTGACCGTAAGGACTGTTCCTCTCAATCCCAGGTTACTCACATTTGTAGCTCAAGCCCAACCTGGGTCCTCCAGAGAATTCCCTGAGCAGTTCTCTTCTAGCCATAGTGTATTAGTTGAGTCCATTTGTGTCTAGCCAGAGTCTGTCGCTGAAATCGACGGGCTAGGCTTGCTTTCATTTGCTTATACAATACTGGGAATATATTTCGTGGGGTAAGGCTGAATATCCCGGCTAAGAGATATTTGCTCAGGGTAAATTTCATCATTTCCCATCTACCACACAGTATTCTTGCCTAAAGGTATCTGCACGCTTGTCAATTTGTGACGCAAGTTTCGATTTCTCCTTCGCGAGAATGGAGAAACGGTTCTTTTAGATACGGACCTATCAAGAACAATACCCCAACGAAATGCAAATTCGATCAACATTCGCTTGAGCAAATTATCCTGCCTGCCGTGAAATGGAGTGCAGCTTTTTGTGCTCGCCGAGTCGGCTGGTAGCAAAGACGCGATGATTTTCGGCGATTACCTAGACACCTTTTCCAATGAAGTCCCTCCATGCATCCCTTTTGACCGTAACGCCCAAGAGAATCGGTTTCACCCCCGGGAATCATGAAATATCTTACAGTGAAGCAAGAAGAGCAAAAGAGAAACGGGAATTCATCAAATACGTGAAGGTGGGTATGTAACACTAGGAGCAGGTGCAGGCCGAAACATGGGGAGGTTTTCTGTGTCTCCATAGCTGTTACTATTGAATTGACGTTTGGGCAGACGGGCAATTGGGATCTCATCTTCGTCGCCACTCGATGTAAGATCAATAACAGCTGATATTGGTCTTTTACTGCTTGTAGAAGCAGTCGAATCCCTTGCGCTCGATTGCTCCCGTGATTGGTGAGAAGAGATTCCATTAAGCAATTTGCTTGACTGCGGAGCGCCCATTCTTACTGATCCACCTTCCTTGGTAATTTCGATTAGGTCGTCATCGGAGTCGCTAGCCACGCCGTTTGTCCGCGAAGATGGTGCGTGCATTTTTTCGTTCTTCTTGTCGTTGAGCTCCCACTTCCCATCCGGTTGAATGATGACCTGATCGATTGATTTTGAAGTATTTTTCAAGATATCTCTGACGTACCTTAGATAAATTAGCGAATGCGAATAGTTTATACATAGACTACTGACTCATCAACAGCCAAGCTGTGGAACGGCGCTGAGTTGTTACAAAGTGGACAAAGCCAAGTGGGGCCTTGCTCTTGTAACTGAAGATACGATGTGGCGTCAAAACATTGGTTATGGCGGCAAGATACTGATCTGCACGGTAGATCAATTCTCAAAGTTGAGAGGGGGCATTTCAGGGACAGAACGGAAGCTGTCGTCACGATGTCTGCGTCACGAGCTTTGCTCCGCACTATTGATGCTGTTAGTATATTACGAACACCGCCGATGCGAGCAGTGTCTTACTATCTTCCAGGACTGATTGTTCCGTGATTCGTCTACCCTTCTCCAGCTTTTCAACCAGATCTGTAACAGGGATAGTTCTGACCAAATAGATGACCAGGAAGTATTTCTTGGGGCAAAAGTTAGTGTTGCCACAGAGCAAAAGGGCACAAAAGAAAATTACAGCTTGTGAAAATAGGGTAATAAATGTTGGGGTTGAGGCAGCTGACTTTAGGAGGAACGCCGCCACCGACCTGTTTTGTTAACGCATAAGTCATCTCGACAGAATTGCTGTATGCGTTAAGATTAAGTCGGAGGTCCTTAGTAATGTCAACTGGCCTAGTTGAGCCTGGCTTGTTCTTCAACCCACGCAGGTTGGCTTTGATCTCGCCTCCATTAACCTTAATTTCGGATTGGTGAGGAAATGAAATATCTTGCCGGCCTGAAGAGTCCCCTGCACAGAATACCATTACTCTGAGATTATTGTCAGTGGAAACTCGGGAGAGGATCGGATTGTCGGCGACTCTGAGAGTGATTTTTGCTGTATGTCGGTGGTGAGTCATCACTCAACGAGCTGATCAGCTACGAAAGACAATGTAAACAGGACTGTCTTAGCTAACCTTCACAGATTGATGGTTGGCCGATTTGCTCTTGGACTTCGAAGTAGGGGCTGGGCTTGAATTCGATTCCTAGCACGTCGTCAAAATCCAGATCGTTGGGCTTTCTTTCAGCGCGATCTTACTCGGGTGTCCTATTGGTCTAAAACCACTTCCGCTGGCCGCCATGTTGTGTGCTACTCCTCCAATTTGTGCGCTGGGCACCTTCGCATAAGAATTTGGTGGCGCAGAAGCACCAGCCGAAGGCGGCGCGGTTACCATACCACTTAGAACTATGGCGTGCGGATCTTCAATCATCTGCCTGAGTCGCTGAAACCGATTCGAATCGTTGTTTCTTACGTGAAGTTGGAGTTCTGCAGTTCCAAGATTAGTATAGCAGAACTAAGTACTGTAATTTTGACCAGTGGACGAGGCTGTGGAAAATACAGTACATACGCTGGATGATGCGATTTTGGAGTTCAGCTTTGACGCCAAACGTTTTGAGGCCTTCCCCAGAGCATATGTTCTGCAGTAGCCTATTGACATACCCGCCGCTCTTTACGATTCGAATGAGGGGGTCCGGATCGAGGTAACCACGCCCCGTCGAGGCCATATTCTTCTAGGCAGAGGGTGCGCGCCAGGGCAGCGAAGGCATGGAGAGTTAGGCTGTGTAGTCGAACGCGAAGGGAGATGTCCGGAAAGGTGTATGGAAATCGAAAAGGTGAGGCCTAAAGTCTTTGTTTGGGCTCTCCTAATAATGGAATGATACAAGGCGCATATGGTGGTGAATTTTGTCCGTGCCTTCCACTCACTCGGAGCCGCGCGCTAAGCGATTTAGGACTAGATTTAGTTGACGTAGAAAAGGCTGCTCTTTTTCGGCAATGATTACTGCACACTTAAATATTACTCTTTCCTCGAGACTTCACAAGATGGCAAAAGGCGCACGAGCGTCGACGACCAAGGCAAACAATGCTAAGCTCAAGAGCAAGGTTTTTGGACCTGTCGAAACTGACCGCACAGCTCGATTATCCGCGAAACTCCTCGAATTGGCGTCGCAACCTAGGCCGAAGCCACCCGTGAAGGATGTAGCGATGGAAGCAGAAGATGGTAGGGTGTGCTTGCGTAAGGATCTTTTTCATGCGACTAACGAGGCATTTAGCTGCGGCAGAAGACGAGATTGCCCCAGTTACAGAGACCAACCCAGCAGAAGGTATGTTAGAGCCAAGTAGCTGATTTTCCAATTTATTGAGCAGACTAACGCTGCGCCTATAGAGATGGAGGTCGACCAAGACTTGACAAACTTGAAGGACTCGTCAAAGTTTGGGAAGGGGACAATCCAGCGCCGCAAGACAAGCAAGAAAAAATCCGCTATCGTCTTCCCCAAGTACGCGGACAGGAGTTCAGTGCGTAAGAAGTTGAAAGGGAATAAGAAATAGAGAGGAATTCAAGCGGACTTAAGGATCAATATTTATCATTTGGACGGCGTACGAGGGACCGGGCGGGGGAGTTCTGGTGTTTCTTGGATTTGCACCTGGGGTCACTCAGCAAAGCAGTCACAAACGTCCTTGACGTGCGAAATGATACTAGCGAGAGACAAATTACATTTGATCATGACACACTGGATACGTACCACTCGAAATGATGCGCGCTAAAGCTACTTTGTGTTGTACAAGGATAGAGTACTAGGATAGTCCAGATGAATTTTTTTTCAGCCGGCTCCGCGATAAGAAGACCTTATCGCAACCTCAAGTGACAACGCGTTCGCCGAAGCTATTCATGGCTTCAGGTTCACCCCTTTCACCAAGATATCCAAGGAGAGAAATGGCCATAGTTCAACCTCGCCCTCGCCAACCTTCAAGCGTGGGTAACTTGGCTCTCCAGAGCTCATATCCTGTCTGATGAGCTAGAATCCAATAGCACGATGGCCTCTCGAGCTTCGACACTGTCGCTTCTGGCTGCGAATATACTCATCCCTCTCGCCATACTGATCTTCGCCAGCGGATTCTTTCCTTACAAGCCATTTCTTCCCGGATTAGCCCGTGAAGAAACTCTAGAATACGGCTCTCTTCCAGAAGCTCCTTTCAACAAGCTCATATTCATGGTTGTGGATGCGTTGCGAAGGTAGATGATAATCCGAAGTGTCATCGGAAAGAAAAGCTAATGCCATCAGTGATTTTGTATACTCGAACACTTCTGGATTTTCCTTCACGCAAAGGTTGCTTTCGTTGAAAATTGCACTATGAAAGTCTAACATATGACAGCTTAATTCAAAATGGTGAAGCAATCCCATTTACTGCTCATGCCACATCTCCAACCATCACAATGCCTCGTATTAAAGCCATTGCTACGGGATCTACGCCATCTTTCCTCGATCTTATCCTAAACTTCGCAGAATCAGACACCTCGTCTACACTCGCAACACAAGACACATGGCTTGCACAAATGAAGGCAAAGAAGACTGGCAAAATGGTCATGTATGGAGATGATACCTGGCTCAAGCTATTCCCCGAGACATTCGATCGTGAAGATGGTACATCGAGTTTTTTCGTTTCGGTCAGTCAAGATCTTGGCGTTATAAATAGCAAGTTTGCTAAATACATTTCTATCAGGATTTTACAGAAGTGGACAATAATGTCACAAGACACGTTCCAGATGAGCTGATGAATGATGATTGGAATACAATGGTTTTACATTATCTTGGACTTGATCACATTGGTCATAAAACCGGTCCACGAGGGTACACTTCCACGTAGAGTGAATTTCTAATCTTACTAACGAGTTCAGGCCTAATATGATTCCAAAGCAACATGAAATGGATGGAATTGTAGAATCGATATATGAAGCCATTGCAAACAAGGAATATCTTCATTCTACGCTCCTGGTGCTATGCGGAGATCACGGTATGAATGATGCTGGAAACCATGGAGGCTCAGCACCAGGCGAGACTTCACCCGCTCTTGTCTTCGTCTCTCCGAAGCTTAAATCTATAAGTCTAGGCCTTGAGACACCAGCTCCATTCAGGGAAGACTTTCGGTACTATTCTGAAGTTGAGCAGTCGGATATAGCGCCAACACTTGGTGCACTATTGGGGTTTCCAGCACCTAAGAATAATCTTGGTGCTGTCATCCCCGAGCTATTACGATTTTGGCCCAGAAGTATGTCACTTCCCTTTTTGTATCTCCGAATGTTAATGGGGACAGGTCATGATCGCGTCCAGATCTTGTTCAGAAATGCAAAACAGATCCTAGGTGTTGTTACGGCCGCTTTTCCAAAATTTGAGGAGTTCAATACGGGTAAAAACTGTAAAAGTCTCTCTAGCGAAATTGAAGAACTTGCATGCCAGTGGAAGTTAATCGCCGATACTAAGCCAAAGCGTGAGCAAGAGAAGCAGGATGTGGATCAGTGGCTCCAGATTACCACCCAAGTCCGTAAAATATATTGGCTCATTTAAATACCATCTGACGGGCGTATAGTGGTTGAAACAAGCACAAGGTATAATGAGCAGCACTGCTAGTAATTACGACGTCCAGAAGCTCTCAATCGGACAAGCCATTTCTACTTTGGCTCTGGTCCTCGCAGCAGCAGCAGCCTACTCGACCTTGACCAAATCTCTCACAGAATCAGCTCCGATTCTTTTGATATCTCTGCTATATGGTATCATGATGTTTGCTAGCAGCTACGTCGAGGAGGAGCAGCATTTCTGGTACTGGGCAACAGCTGCGTGGCTCATATTGCTTTGGATGAAATCGTACGTAGCAGCCTTGCTTCCGCGACTAGAGACTTACGAGGCAGCAGTACCAGGAAACAAAACCCCAACAAAATTCTCCTCACTTTACGCTCAGTCTTAATCATTGTTGTCGCCCGTATATCTCGTCGCTGGAACCAGACCGGCCAAAAATGGGCCGGTGAACCAGACATTGCCCGAAGCTTCTTCTCAGAACACCGACTGACTCTATGGGTCCTCGTTGGAATTACCTATCTCTGGACTCTTCAGTCTCTTACCGCTCGAGGATTTTCCCCTTTCCCACAGATGATCTCGGCAGCAATTGCAACCGCTCTAGTCACCGCAACTCTAAATTTCAAACTAGCCTTCACCCACGAGGACTCCCCTGAGCTTATGGCGGGCATTGCGAAAATCATGGCTGATAATGAAGCTGGGGCCGGAGCATCCTTGATCGGTAGAGCTAGGATTGCGTTCATTGCCATTGGAATCGCACTAGTCTACACCATCGGTTCCGGGTTCGGCCACACGAATCGTCCAAATCGTTAAGTCAATCTCACCCGAACCATAGGTCCAACTAACAGATTCCAGCAACAGTGCATACAATCCACGACCTCCTAACTCTTTTCCTCATCACCCAATCCCGTGCAACGAACATCCCACTCATCCTCCTCTTTGAGATACAATTCTACCTCCTCGCCGACCTAGATCTTAATATCTACGAAATAACGACCACATCTCTCCTCCTCCAGTATTCGTCCTTCTTCGCCTTTGGTGGCTCTAACGCCATCTCCTCCGTCAATCTCTCCAGTGCCTATAACGGTGTAAGCGAGTACAACGTACTCGCCGTTGGCATTCTGACATTTGCTAGTAACTGGGCTGGTCCGATATTTTGGACTTCTGCAACGAACATCATGCTCCTCCGCTTACGGGCGACTGCTGCTGGGAAGGCAGGAAACCTCTTGAAACAGCATTTAACTCTGCTCACCATGTTCGTGACGTCTAATCTAGTGTTCGTGATGGCCGCCTGTACGATATTGCGAACGCATTTGTTCATATGGACTGTTTTTTCGCCTAAATATCTGTACAGCGTAGCATGGAGCCTGGGACATCACTTGGGTGTCAACGTCGGGCTCGGCAGCCTGTTGTATTGGCTAGGGACAATGTATCTATAGATAAGAAACAACGTATACAGAATGGATAACAATACGCTCAAATCAAACCAGCAAACATTTCATCAAACTCATCACCCACTTTCTTTCTCTTCTTCTTCGCCTTTTTTTTAGGCGGTGTCTCCACCTTGTATTCATCTTCGAAGTCTTTCACGGGCTCTTGTCGCTTTTTCTTTCCCTTTCCTGGTTCTGGGGCGAACACATTATCCTCATTCGTGACTTGCTCACTCGTGACGTCCTCCCTCATGACTGTTTCTCCCAGATCTGCCTCTGTTAAATTCATCTCGAAATCTCTCAGCGACTTATCTTTCTCGATTAGTCCCTCTGAACTTCCAACCTCACTTCCGACTAAGTGGCGCATAACATTCTGCAAACTCGCCAACGTTGCCACTAGAAAAAGACCAAGGGCAGCATACCGCCCATCAGCGACTACATTCGAGAAAGACCTGTTATTCATCAGCTCAACCATTGACCTGGGCACATATGTATGTATCCATGGCAGAAAAAGAGATCTTCAGGGGAAAGAAGACATACGTAAAACATTTCGGCACAACTAGCTCCCTCAAAAACCTCACTCTGATCCCAACTGCATCCCTTGCAGCTTTCACATACTTCCCCTTCTCCTTTCCTCTTTCCTTCGCTCTGCCTTCAATCTCCGCAGACACAGAAGACGTGGAGAATTTGAGAGCGGTCTCTAAAGCCTCAACTTCGATAATCAGCTTCACAAGCTGTCGCCGCAGCTGCGAGAATGGCTTGTACCATTTTGCAAGACGGTGTTGGTTTTTGTTGCGGTGGTGGGTTAGATGCAGGAGGTGAGATATTCTTTGGAGCTCTGGGGCAAGAGATGAGTCCGGAGGTACTTCGCTGGAAATTGGGCGAAGCACTGGCGAGTGTGCCATTTCGAGACTTGAAGGGTGTTTGGGGTTTTGGGGGTAGTGCATATTGGAACTAGAGATATATGCCTGTAGTTAGAGAAAGCTGCTGTGCGTCAAATATTCGGGAGGAACTTGACGTCGTGAGCAGGCCTATGGTACTCTGTGAACTTATACACTGCGAATGATTCTATCTTCTCTAGAATGTGATTTTCACTTTCAACATTCAGACTCATTGTTGGTCTCATTCACAGATATTTAGAAAAAATTTAATTGCCTGAGATATGGGGAGCTATATCTGACAGGGTATCATATCGGCGATAAGATAAGCCTAGCACTCGTCATCGATGCTAAAAATCCTGTACCGTTTGCCAAAACATCTCTCTACCACTCTTCACATTCTATCTACCTTTGGTTGTCTTCAAATCCACTAATACGACCGCAATAATGGAAACCCCCCTCATCGACCAGATTGGTGCGCCCTCCATAAAGGTAACAGACCTTTCCTATACCTTCCCGGACCGCTCCCTTGGTCTCCACAATCTCACGCTCTCGCTCCCTCCCTCCTCGCGCACCCTCCTCATCGGCGCTAATGGCGCCGGCAAAACGACTCTCCTACGTCTCCTCTCGGGAAAGCGTCTCGCACCTTCGGGTACCATCTCCGTCGGCGGTCTCGACCCCTTCAAAGACGGACTCGAAGGCGTCACGTACCTTGGTCTGGAATGGGTGCTCAACCCCATCGTGCGGACGGATATTGGCGTCAAGGAGCTACTGAAGAGCGTTGGCGGTGACTACTACCCCGAACGTAAGGATGAGCTGGTGCAGGTGTTGGATATTGACTTGGATTGGCGCATGCATGCCGTGTCGGACGGAGAGAGACGGAGAGTGCAGCTTGCTATGGGGTTGATCCGGCCGTGGAGGATCCTGTTACTGGATGAGATTACGGTGGATCTGGATCTGCTAAGTAGGAGCAACTTCCTAGCTTTTCTGAAGAAGGAAACCGAGACGAGAAAATGCACGATTGTGTATGCGACGCACATTCTGGACAACCTAGCAGAGTGGCCTACGCATTTGGTACACATGAGCCAGGGGAAGGTCAAGGAGTGGGGTGCGATAGAGAAATTTCAGCGCGAGTGTGCGGGGACTAGGTCTGGAAACTCACGGTTGGGCGAGTTAGTGTTGGGGTGGCTGAAGGATGATCTTCGCGAAAGGGGGCCGAGAAATCAAGGAAAAGGAAGCGAGGGAGCGGCATATCTGAACGGAGGTGTTGGTGGATACGGCGCCGAGGACTTCGATAAGAAGAGAAGATTTTAGCGATCGCGATGTTGAGGAAATAAGGTACGGTGTTCAGAGGATTTTCTTTGTTTACTTTTGAATGCGTTGTCACACGGTAGTACGAGCGCTTCAACGCCTCTGGTTTGGGTATGCATGGTCGGCGCAGCATTTAACATTGAGATCGGCGTTTGCAAATCAAGACGTCTACTCAGGAGCAGCGGCATTAGGAAGGCTTAGAGAATAAATTCGCAGAGAGCTGTCTTCACTTGCAATGGCAAGCTCCATCTCAACCTCCCCGTTCTTTTCTATGCCCTGTGGTTTCCATGCCAGTTGTGTGATAGATTTTGAAGGATATGGGTACGTGCTGGCAGGAGTCAGTGTTGTGGTCTCAGTCCGAGAAGGCCAGACAGACCTGGGGTATTCCACTCTAAGCTCGGTGGTGGAGAAAGCCTTTTCGACATCCAGGCAGTATATCTTGACTCTTCCAACCTCAGTGCCAACAGCGAGGTAACTTCGGCCATCAGCCACGCACACTTCCATGAAGTCTACCGCCGTCACAGGATGCTCCTCCGCGATGATGGCCTTGCATGTGTACCCACTCGATCTTGCTTCTTCGCTCGCCCAGATCCTGACCTGCTTGTCCCTCCCAGCGGTAGCAAAGACGCTCCCGCCCATCGGTGCCCAAGCCGCATCGAGTATCATCCTCGTATGGCCCTTCAGATTCGCCTCGAGAAGCTTATAACTGTGACTCTTCCCGCCCGGCTGCCCATCTCCATCGACTTCTCGCTGAAAGACGGCCCATTGCCGGTCTCGGCCCACACTCAATAGCAGCGCATCATCTGGCGAGAATCTGAGTCGTGCAACCGTCAAGCTGTGAGCCGTCAACGGTGGCTTTACTTCGTGCCATGTCGCCGTCTCGAAGATCCTGATGACAGCATGGTCGATAGATGTCGCCTTACACGCGGTGGCGACCATAGAACCGTCGTGGCTGGCTGCCAAGGCGGAGATCTCGTAGCCATGTCCGTACAGCTTCTCGATCTCGGGCCAGAGCGTGCGGCGCGATAGCTGGTCTTCCAGTGGTGGGTGCGAGAGGCTGAGCGCGGATTTGCGGACGATAGACGCTGGGTCGATAGATTTGTCTTGAGCCACTTCTTGGTCGTCGTCTACCGCTTCAATGGCTTTGTTCGAGAGTCCTAACACGGGCATGTTGGCAGCGTCTGGCATGTCCTCCACATGGGGGCCTGAGAATCCACAGAGTCTTTCCAGTAAGTTTGCCACGGCCTTAGGCTCGTTGAAGACCCGCAGAAGCTTTTCTTCGGCGCCCGAGACGAATTTCGAGGCTCCTAGCGAGTCGATGCAGTTCAGATCGTAGCCGTGAATCTGAGGCCTTGCAATTTCGTGCCACGAAAGAAGGTCATTCCGCTTCCACTTCGCATGCAGCCTTGTCGTCTGGTCGGAACTGGTGGAAAGCAAATAGTCGCCCCCCTTCGACCATGCAATCCCCGTCACGGATTGCGTATGTCCACTGATCCCCACGCCCTGGACCCACCTGTCTTGCACGGCATCGTGATCCCACAATCTCCAGCTCCCCGTGCGACCAACACAAACAACAGTTCTTCCCGAAGGCGACCAAAGTCCGGTCCAGAAGCCTCCCGTGCTGCCAGTAGCTGTAGTCGACCCTTTCTCCGAGCTGATCTCGCCCATCCGTGCGACGGTGACCCAAACTCCGGTGCTCTCCTCAGGCTCCCAGATTGCGAGCGAGTTATCTGCTGATGCTGAGAGAAGTTGGGCCTTACCCCCAGCTGCGCGCCATTTCGTACTGTAGATCCAGTCCTCGTGTCCCAGTAGAAGCGCCTCGAACGTAGCCGAGAAATCCAGATCGTCTGCTTTGAATCGATGAGCTTTGTTTGAGAGCGACTTGCCGGGTAGGAAAGCTCCTAAGGATGGGTCTGCGCTGGCTGCTGCTGCGGGTAGCTCTTTGCCTTGGTGGATTCTCCATAATCTGATATATTTATCCTGGCTTGCTGACGCTAAGATGAGATCGCTATTGGGATCGAGACTCTCTTGCGAAATTTCTAGTGACCTGATCCACCCCTCATGGCCAGATAGGGTAGCTTGGAGCTTGAAATCCGGACTATCTTTGGAGTCTCGGACATAGAGTTGGATGATATCTTTGGTGCCTGCAACAGCCAGTACATACGACTCTGGCGCGCCTGCCAGACTACTCAGAGCCAAAGATAACGGGAAGAAGCGAGGAGTGATGTTGATAGTCTGTTGCAGTGATGCGACGTCCTTTTCGTCGAGAGACCAGACCTTTACCGTGAAATCCGCTGCTCCCGAGACGAAGATTTTGGATGAGCGGCTGGATACTCCTATGCAGTTGATCGAATTTGTGTGTTCTGACAGCGTCTGGATGCATGAATACCGCTCACTTGATGGATCTTTTCGCCATAGTTTTATTTTCTTGTCGACGGAACCAGTGAGCAAAATTCCCGTAGATTCTGGTAAAAATTTAACTGCGTTGACAGTGTCCTGGTGCCCTCCGAGGAGCGCATGCACGCCCTTGGAAGTTTCATTCTACCGGAATGTTAGTAAACCTTCCAACCACCCAAGTCCTACGGTTTATCGAAAGCCTTTCTAAGCCGAGGATAAGACAGACCTGTGGCTGCCACAACGCAACATTCCTATCGGCCCCAAAGGCGAGAAGGCCCCCCATATCCCAATCTGCAGCAGAAGGATGTCGATTCGCACCGGCCGCTAGGTATTCTGCGCTTACTTGAGCCATATCTAACAATGATGGATGATGAATCAAGGCAGCAATAAATCCTGGGATCGTGAGAGAGAGAGAACCTTAATCAAGCAATGAGGAGGAGTTCATTGGGCGAGGAGGCGGCTCGGCCTTGACACGCAGTAAATGGAACCTTCCAAAGAGCTCGATGGGTGGCCTTGCGCTTGAGGTTGGGTTGAGATGGAATGAAGTGAAACGATTTGATTTGGATTACGCGGTATGGAGATGAGGTTCCCGTCCCGTTCCTCCGGATGAGATTTCTCGGTTAAAATCATCGTGCCTTTCTGACAAAGGTAGGTGGGTATCTATAAGGTAGTCAATGCACATAGAACTCGGAGGCCCTTTGCCAATGGAATTGCCACTGTACAGTCGGGGGCGTAGATAGATTCGATGATCAAAGTCTTAATTTCGCATTTTTGTACAAACAAAATCTCACAGGGTTATTTATGAACATTTGAGCATGACGAAGGAGTGTGCGTTTCGCCATACCAGATTGTGCGTAAGCGAGAAGGTTACCACAACCTCACTCATTGCCGCCCTCTGTCTCCCTATCTCTGCAAACGGTCCAGCTCCTTACCTCGACCAGACTCCATCTATCGTCTCAACGACTTCGAGATGGCGACTCAAACCACAATCTCCCTCACTGTCGAGTTCTCGTGAGTTTTATGCGTACCATTCAGAGCTCTGGAAATTGCGTTAGGGGGAGAGGGGGTGTGTAGCAAGGCTAACACTTCACGTAGGGGCGGTCTCGAGATGCTCTTCTCCGACGAGCGCAAGCACAATATCGAAGTTCCTGCTCGAGATGACAAGGGAGTCGCTGTCACCGTCGCATGGCTGGTCGAATATCTCTGCGACAAGCTCATGAAGGACACCAGAAAAGAGATGTTCGTGTTGGATGGTCACGTGTAAGCCGCGCCTTGTGTCCTCCCCATGCAAATCAAATTACCATGACCAGCCACCGCTTGTCCTCAGCGCTCGGGCGTGAGCACAAATCAGCGCGACCCTCCTCACTTGCAATATTGCTACCAACCACTCGCAGAGGGTCGACTTGCCATGAGTGTTTATGCATGGCTGCCCCGTTGGGCCCCGCTGGGCAGTTCCTTCACCGTTTCTACACTTCTCAAACATAGACATACGAGAGGGGAATGTATCGCTGATTTCTTGCATGCATACAGCCGCCCCGGCATCCTAGTTCTGGTCAATGATGCCGACTGGGAACTAGAGGGCGAAGCCACATACGCGTTGCAACCGAATGACAATATACTCTTCGTCTCGACTCTCCACGGAGGCTGATGCGGCGTGTCATTGGATAGCAATTCAATCATCACGCCATTTCTGAGTAGTACCGACAGATGTCTCCTATTATGCGCATATTCCCCTCAGCCGTGGCGAATCTTGCCAGATGCAGAACGCCAGGCAGATCTTGACTATCGTCTTTCATGTTATCTTGCCATCATAGGACGCGTCATGACTCGTGAGGCAAAGGGAAATTTGATGGAGGCATGATGCCGAGTGGATTTGACGATCCGTATGCAGTCCAGCCTCTGAGGCTGCCCTGAGTTGAGCAACACAGAGCAGCGTGCCGGGATTGCCCTGCAGGAATTGCAGATGGGATTCACGCCGCCAACACTGCGAATACTGTACCACATCACACCCGCTGTTCTGTCCCCGTCCCCCACACAATCCATGCGGTAAAGTGGCGGTCCGCGACCAGCAGTCCATAGGACGCCACATATCGACGCCACATAAATTATCCCGAGAGCAGTCTCGTTCAACTCACTCAGAGGGCGGCCGGCCTCTAGCTAACGGCATATTGGCTTGAAGGTTCATCCCGCAGGCGGGAGTCTGTGCTGGGTGAGCACTCACCACTTGATGCAAGCAACCATACGAAGTTTCTCCATCACAATTCTTCGCAGCCCGCCAATAGCATCCGCACGCAAGCTGAGAGGTGCAACGGTAAACCCCGGGATCCGGAACCTTATCCTTGGGATTTGGCGATCCCCAGCCAACATGCGCTACCAGCGGTGAAGGCTGCGCCGCCTCTATCCGCCAGAGCCTGCGCGGGCCCGCCTCCCATCGCCTCACCCTCTCGTCTGTTGAGACTATCTGCCAGCGACTATCCCTCATCCGGCGTATCTCGTGCCAGCGTTTCCTCGCCACAATGAATCTGAAAGGGGAAGCCGGCGGAGGCAAACCTCTTTGGGTGTGTCCAAAGCTAGCGAGGCCGGGTGGGATCTCATGATTCGCAGCTGTGACCTGATCCTCATGTCCCAGTGAGCTGGTGCTCTGGAACAAAGCCCAACCCCGGGGCAGCTACCGACTCTGAGGGCATCCTATCACGAGAACATCATCTTGACGCGCAAGCACTGTACGCGAGGTGTTTCACGGATTGACCTACGAACTCGGTGCTTCGAAGCCCAGGCTTGCACTTTGGTGATGGGCGGGCTTTTGCTCGGGGGGCGATGTTAGCCGCTCAAGTACACACCATCCGGCATCTTACCCGGAATCGAAGCTCCGCGAGCACATTGCCGATGCCGTGACAAATCTGAACAGTGAATAATGATATTGCCAAGTGTCTTCTACATCTGACGGCTGCCCAGCACACGACGCAAACGATAGAAAACACATCGACCGATATCAGCGAGTGCGTGTCCGCGATGGTGCTAAGAATACTCGGCCAGCAACGACCACGCACAAGTAAAATGACCTCCATGCAACATGTTTTCCTCCCAGGCGACAACAGAACAATTTTTCCAACGCGATCCTCCCATATGCCATTTCGTACAGTAGTGGTTGGGCTCGTAGAACCGACCGGATGGACAAATCGAACGGATCGAAAGCGGGCCGCCGGGCGATGGTATCCCGGGAGCAGAGCGTACAGGTACAACCGCGCGAGAAAGAGAGAGCGAGAGCGAGATCGCAGATTAGAGAACGCAGACAAGATCGCAGACCGATATTAAGCAGAGAAGACCCGCCCATAGACACACGACCAACAGAATGCATCGACATGATCTGGCCCTCACAGACTCCCCACCCCTTCCCCTTCCCTCACACCCACTAGAGCACACGTAAATATATATTGATGTAAATTCCCCTCCGTACCCACCCAACGCCGCTTGGCCCCGGCCCAGGTGTCGGTCGGTACGGCGTCCCCGTGTGAGAGCAGACGACCATCATCCCCCCGATCGTCGCCGAAGCCGGTTCGATGCGTGGGCCGGGGAGGGGAGCCGTCGGCTCCCGCACCCGCGGCCTCCGTGTCGTCTCCGTTTCAGCACGCCCGCACGTGATTCAGTACATGCCGTCAAAGGCCAGGTCGGACGGGCCCCGCCGCGGCTCTTCGAAGCCGTCCGACGGCGCGTCGTCGTAGCAGGTCCCGATCGAAGCGGAGCTCGGGGTGCCGCAGCCGGAGCCGCAGTACGAGGTCCCGCTGTCGCTCCCGTCCCACGTCTCGTACCGCGGCACGGAGCCCTCGACGCGCATCTCGGGCCCGCAGCCGGCGAGGGCTCCCCGTCCCGGGGCCGACCCGCCGTAGCCGGCGCCGCCCCGGGGGTTCGGGCTCGGGTGGGCGACCAGGCCGCGCATGCTGGACGACAGAGAGCGGGGCGGGGGGTGGGAGCCGGAGCCGGGGCCGGAGCCGACCTTGTTGTTGGTGCCGCGGCCCTTGATGCCCTGGTTGCTGTACTTGAACAAGTCGGCAAAGTACTCCCACAACTCCCGGTCGGCCGCCGGGATGGCGCCGACCTCCTCGATCGACTCGAACTTGGCCGTGAGCTTGTTCATGGTGGCCTTGTGGAATTTGTTGATGTGCGCCTGGGGACGGGTTAGCCGGCTGGAATGGACAGACGCGCCCTCGGGGGCGCTCGGGGTGCCGTCTCCACGCAGGAGACCGAGAGGAAGGGGGGGGGAGACGGCGCAGCAGCAGGGCACGTGTCGGGTCCGTCAGTACGCACCTTCAGGTTTCCCCGCGTGGTGAACTCCTTGCCACAGCAGTCGTCCAGTCGGCAGTGGTAGAGCTTCGACCGGTTGTGCGTGATCTTGTGGGCGCGCAGGTTGCCACGCGAGGGGAAGGTCTTGCCGCAGACGTCGCACGGGAACGGACGTTCGCCCGTGTGGAGCCGGAAGTGCGTCTACATGGGCCGTCAGTGATGTGCCTCGTCCTCATCTCGGGGGGAGGACGGCAGATGGCCATTCCTCGCATTCGTACCTTCAGGTTGCCGTGTTGCGAGAACCATCGGCCGCAGTCGGGCCATTTGCACGGCTGGGGGGGGGGTCACATGTCAGTGACGCGGCTCCAACTCTCCTCTCGGCCCCCCTCTCGCCTCTCATCGGGCCGGGCGGGGTGAGGACTCACATAAGGCTTCAACCCCGTGTGCTTGCGCTCGTGGATCTCGAGGTGAGTCTTTTGCGTGAACAGGCTGTTGCATCCGTCGATGGTGCATTGGTAACGCTTCTTGGACGACTTGGGGCTGCGGCTGGAACCATCGTCCTAGAGCGGGGGGGGAGCGCGCGTGAGCGAGGACCTTCTCTTTCTCCTCTTCCGCGCCGCGGATGGTCGCGGGAGGGGTTCGTCGACGCCGGGGAGAGAGGGAGGGTGGGAGACACGTACCATGGATCGGTCGCGCTGGGCAGGGGAGGTCGGCGGCCGAGGGGTCTGCGATTTGGCCTGGATGGCCTTCATGAGCACATCGACCTCGGTGGCAAACGCGCCCTCCTGCGGCGGGCTGGGCCGGGGAGAGGCCTTGCTCGACTTGAGTCCGGGGACGGCGGTGGGCGCCAGCCACATGCTCTCGGACTTGATCGGCTGGCTCGGGCTGCTGTGCGGCTCGTCGACGACGTAGCCAGGCCGGCCCGCGCGCTCGTACGCAAACATCCCGCTCTCGCCGTGGTCGGTCTCCATCAGGCGCGGAAGCGGTCGCTGCTGGATGAAGTTGATGTTCTGTTGCACCAGAGCCGGGACGAGGTTCGAGTTCACCCCGGCGTAGCCGTGGTAAGCGAACGGGTGGTGGCTTTGCAGCTGCTGAAGCTGTTGCTGGGCTGCCACCATGTGGTAGTTGGAGCCTCCGCTGAACGTCGGCGCCAGTGTCGGCGTGGGAGGGTACGGCGGTGTCATCAGCGACCGAGGGATCGAGGCGGAAGGGACCGCTCGGGAATCGTAGGAGATCTCCATCGCATAGGAGGCCTGGTAGGGGAGGTGGATGTTGTTCTGCTCCGTCCAGCGGCCCCAGGCCTGGCCTGGCAGCTGCGGTGTGATGGTCATCGTGTCGGCGTGGTCTCGCTGGAACGCACGACGTCCAGGAGTTGGGAGGACGGTCTCGCCGTGGTCTCGGAGTGTGGATGGTATGGGGAGCGAGCAAGACAAGAGCGAGTATGTTGTCGTCAACCTGTCCAGAAGCAAACCCTCCACCGGAAGAAGCAAACGTGATGCGGGTGGAGAGGAAATATGTAGACGTGTGAAGCTTACCCCCTCGCTTCGGTTCTGGAAGACACGAGGGTTGAAGTTGCTTTTGTGTTACTTAAGTGACGGGTTCGAAACGGGGTGGGCTTGCCGACGAGTCGATCTATCCAAGCCTCCTTTCGCGGTGGAGGACTGTCTCTTCATATACACAAGACTATAAGCCTGCCCATCAGCCCCCCCTTTNCCCCCCCCCCTCCCCACTCGGTCTGGAGCGATAGTCGAGGTGGCTCAGAATCCCCATCCCGCGTTGGCCGACTGACACTGCGCCAATGACAGACCTCACCGGCCTGGAGGCATCACAATGAAACTGACCAGGCCCAGAGGTCTTCCTTGAGACGTACGAGTATGGATCGAGAGGACATGCCCCCACTCAGACGTGAAGGGAAAACGTATCAGAGGATGAACGAGATTGCGCGCCGAGTCGAGTCGCTGGGTGCCATTACTTCCCAAGACTGACCAGGGGAGGGAGGGGATCGACCCGACCAGGGACCGTCACGACGGCAGCGATCCGCGAGACAAGCGCAGTCGAATCGAGGAAAAGGACCCAAGCGGGCGAACCCCATTATGCCCATTCTAAAGCTCTTCGCATGTTGGAACGGGGGTGAGAAACCGGAAAGATGCTCGTGTATTGGCTGGAGGCCAGACCTACGGGAGGCTACTCCTGTAGCATCTGTCGGACTATCGAACTTCGACATAGCCGCGTCGGCTGTAGAGGGAGAGCTGAAAGGGTTCAGATCACAGGACGTGGTCGTCGTCGAGAAGCAGGAGAGGGGGGAGGGGGGGGGGGAGGCAACTTGCAATATGCAACGCTATACCGATTAGGCCTTTTGGGGTCGAGTGAGAGGAGAGGAAGTTCGAAAGAGGTCAAAGATATGGCATCGGTGGACCCAGGATCCTAGAAGCCAGGTCCAGGATCAAGGATGGATGGGAGATGGAGGTACACGATAGGATCACGATACCGTACATATTCCTGTACGGGAGGCTCCCTGCTACGAGCGTCCAGGCCAGGCCAGGCCAGGCGGCATGATCCAGCCTGCACCGCCCAGCGGGTGTGATGAAGTCCAGTCTGCCCAGTGCAGAGCCAGGACGAGTCCCGTCGAGACGAGCTGGTTCGCGGCGGAGCGGGGAGGGGAAATCGGCAGACGGGGGGAGGGAAACCCTCACCGTCGCCCTCCCAAGTGGTGAAGTGGTGAAGGAGAAGCCAAATCCCGTCGCCCTCCCAAGTGGTGAAGTGGTGAAGGTGAAGCCAAATTCCCAATTCCCAATTTTACCACCCTGCCCCGACACGAGAGTCCGAGTCGGTACGAAGCTGTTTTGTCAAAGAGTCCTCGTGCAGCACAGTCAAGCACAGCAACAGTGCTTGGCCGAGAAGAAGTCCCGGGCCAGCCGCTCGTCGTCGAATCAGCAATCGGCGGGCGAGCTCCCTGGACTCGCCGCGGCCGCGATTCCGAAGATGAGAATTGAGATCTGACAGATGGAAGTCCCGTCCCCCGGTCGGCAGCCGGTCGGGTCGACAACTGGACGGGGGGAAGGGGAACCGGCAACGCTCCCGCAGATAGAGGGCGAAAACCGGTCAGTGCGGATGTGATGAATGGAGGATCAAAAGCTTACTCCCAGCCGGTCTGATGCAACTCCCACTCCACCAGCTGGGCGGCGATGGAGGAGGAGCGTAGCTGATGTCGAGCGAGGGGACCGGTGTTTGGAGGGGTGCATGGCTTTTGGGACCTGCTGGTATGCCGGCGCCGGCTGTGGGCGTGGGTGGTGGAGCGGAGCGGAGCGGAGCGGAGCGGGAGTGACGTCTCCGGGTTGGGAGGTGGATGGAGTTGGGTGGTGGTGAAGTCTCCCGGTCGGGATCCGGTCGGCGGTCGGGAGGTCTATCGGGTCGACGGTCGGGAGGTATATCGGGTGGACGGAGTCGGGTGGTGTTGAGATGGCGAGAGGGTCAAACTGAAAGCCCCGTGGGGCTGGGGGGGAGATGGGCCGAGTGGGAGACGAAGGGCCGAGCAAGCCGAACATTCTCGTGCCGCTCGTCTCCAAGATTCGGGGTTGGATGGTGACATGCGTATACCCAGGCTCAGAGCCCCGAGCCAGCCGCGTGGGTTGCGGCTTCTGACGAGCTGTCCTGCCCGGCATGGCCTTTTTTTTTTTTTGTTTTTTTTTTTGTGTTTTCTTTGTGTGTTTTTTGTTTTTTGGTTTTTTGTTTGTTTTTAAAATCACGCACGAGGACTCGCCCTGGGCTGGACGGGATGCTCTGGAGATCCTCGTCCCGCTCGTGCTCGGCCGCTGCCTGTCCCCGTCCTCTCGGGACTGGGACCAGGGACTGGGACTGGGACTGGGACTGGGACCTGCCGACCGGATCGACCTGGTCATATAGTATATCCTCGTCACACCCTGCCGGCGCCGAGCGGACGGGTGGCATCCGGTGGCATCCGGTGCCCTCCCACCCCGACTCGGCCTGCAAAGCGACCTGGGGCAGCGTGTGCTCATGCTCGTGCTCATGCCTCGCGGCCATGGGGGCCGTCTCGACGCCGTGCGCGCAGACGAGGCAGGCCACCTGGGACGTATCGAGGCCACCCCAGCATGGAAACATGGAAACATGGAAACATACCCCCCCGAGTCACCATGATACCCCTCGCCGACGAGACCTCTCGCAGCCGGGAAAGCCTGCGAGGACCCTTTCCCCTTCCCCTTCCCTGCCCTTTCGTCTGGCCCGGCCATTGCGGGATAAGCGACCGAGCGAGAGACGAGGGCTCCCCCAACCCAAACAAAAAAACCCCAAACCCCCCCCGGGATCCCGAGGCGCTGGTTGAGGGGCCGAGTCCCAGTGCAGGGCCCCCGTCCCCCCGTCCGCCCAAACGGTCCAAGGTCGCGAGACACGGCGGGGCTGGTGAGTCGATGATGCGGTGACGCCATGATGGCATGATGATTTGCCGGGCCTCATATCGGGAGCACAGCGCGGGCCTGTTACAGTCGCGGACCGCGTGCGCGCGCGCCGTGCCCGCCCCCGTCGACGCTCGCGAGGCCGGAGCACGCGGCTCTCGTCCCCTCGCACCCTCACACCCTCACACCCTCACACCCTCACACCTTCACACCCTCACTCGGCCCCGAGGCGACGCGCTCCCCACGACGCCCGCGGAAGACGGGCAATAGCTCCCGAGTCCCCGAACAAGTCCCGGTGCGTCCTCGAGCAGGGCAGAGCAGGGCAGAGCAGGGTGGTTCCCATGCATGTGCCCCAGTCGCCGAGCGGGAGCCGACGAGCAGCTCCCTCGCTCCCCGGACCGGCCAGAGCTTCCTCGGGTGGCCGACCGGGCTGTCGCTCGGCCGCACTCGGGCCTGGTCCTCGGGACAGGCGAGACGGCCCCGGAGCGACCGGCTTCGGCTTCGGGCTCGGGCTCGGGCTCGGGCCGGGAGAGAGGGGCCGCTCCGTGTCGGATCCTGGCATTCTCGGACCGGTGCGGCCTCGACATCGGCACCGACATCGACATCAGCGTGCGGGAGTCGTGCGGCACGGGATCCCGCGGCAGAATCCCACGGACGAGTAGGCTGCTGGGGGAGGGGAGGAGGGGCATCCGTGGACTCCCTTCATCTCCCCTGCCATTGCCACTCCATTACCACTCCATTACCACTCCATTGCCACTCCATTGCCCCTCCATTGCTGACCCGAGGGACCGACCGATGCCCAGCATTCCGGGTGCGCTGGCCGGGGATGAGCACTACTGCAGAAGGTCTGGCTCCGTCCCGGGTGGCCTGATGCGACGCGTCGTAGAGCAGCCGGGTGCTGTGGACCTCGACATGTCCCCTACTTCTGTCCCGATGGCGATGGCTACACCTACACCTTCACCCATACCTGTATCTCTCCCTCTCCCTCTCCCCACGGCTGAGCGAGCAGGGGGGGCGCCTTGGCGTGTCCTATCACGTGACCTAACCGAAAACATGGGAGAGAGAGAAAAAAAAAAAAAAAGGAAAGAAATCCCACAAATCAGACCAGCCAAATCCGAATCAGGGGGTCAGCATCTATCACATCGGTGCGAAAGCTCCAACTCCACCTCCCCCACCAGCCCAGGAGCCCTGGCCAGCCAATACCACCATCGCGGTAATCCCTTCGACACACTACGCCAACTCAACTCCTTGCTCTGCTCGTACCGTGTTGCCGTTCGGCATGGTGCTCGTCGCCTCCGAGGTCAGTCGGCCCCAGTCTCGTCGAGGCTACCCTGCCCTGCCCTCGGGTTCTCCGCCCATCGAGCCAAGACAGCTGGAGTGATGCTGATCGGACACCTCCACGCCGCCATACCGACCCCAGGGCCGGCTCGTGGGTCTGGCCGCGGTATCATGACTGTACACTACGCACGAGGACTGTAGAGTAATGGCCAATTTTTGATCGTCGCTAGCTGATGTGGACTTACCGGCGGCGCAGGGCATCAGAGGCGCGCTTTTGGATGAGAAAACAAGAAGACGCAAGCGCCTCGAGAGCTACCCCTGTGGAGATCTCGTCCACCATCCACGAATCCCATCGCTCGTCTGGTCGATCTGACGGGGATCCCCAAGATCGATCGATCGCCTGCCCTGGACCGGAATAATCAGCCGAATCTCAAGTGGGCTGGGTACAGCATACACTGTCGAACCCCCGAGGCCGAGCACCCTGTGCATCTTCAGGGCTGAGTGGACCGGGAGACCCATTTCCCGCTGGTGTGGAATCCGTCGGTCGACAAGACACCTCCCCAACAGGGGCCCATGGGATATGTTGTGGCCTGCTTCAAGCGCCCTTCCACCCGTCTCAACCTTCGCAATTCATGCTCGATTCCGGCAATGGCCAACACACGGCTCGTGCCTTCACGCTCCTTGAAACGGCAGAGGACTCGTACTTGGATGGGTGTCAAGGAAGTTTCATCGGCCGACGCCAACCCCAGGAGGCTGCACGGGCAGGTGGCTCCAATCCAAGAGCTTCGTATTTGGCTCTGTGCAACGAGCAATTCGGACGAACATGGTCTGGGCGTGCTTGCCTCATCATGAAACGATCCTCTCGCTGATTGATGGGAAACGCCATCGTCCAAGGTTGCAGTTATGCCGTCCAGCATCTCGGAATTTGGCACCACCCCGAACTGCTTTCCCTCCATCCCGGAGTAGATGTCAGATCATACGAATACCTATGGGTCGGTAAGATACCATACTGGGCCCTCCGGTGGCCGAGAAGAACACAAGCAGCGACGCATTTCCCTGCCCTCGAGTACGGAGTTCTCTTAGATGTCTAAGCCTTCTAAGCCCGCCGAGGACCCGTGATTCGTCCGCCACTCATCCTAACCGCTGGGCCCAGGTTGGTACAATATGATTGCGCTGCGCTGCATTGGAGGTAAAATGCAGTAATCTACTCGCTTTTCTCGGTAGGCTGCAAATCCACCGGCAAATCCACCAACGTGCCCCGTTGTAGTCTGGCAGACCAGTGAGAAAACGACGGGTTGGAGGGAGTGATTCTCAAGTTCGCAAGCCGAGATCGGAGTCTCGCTCAGGATATCACGTTCAAGGTCTTTGCTTATCAGACCGGGAAACCCTTTCGTCACAGTCCAGATAGATTTATCGGCGATCTAGCCCAAGGTTTCTCGATGCAAAATCTCAGGACGAAGCCTCGTCCAGAAAGCTCGGGGCAGCCAAGTCAGCTCGGTCTTTATAATTCGAGTAGGGGAATACACAGGCAGTATCGTATTAGCACGGCCTGGGTCACTGCCAGACCCCACCTCCGAATCCAAACCCTCCAGCGTGCGAGTGGTGGGATCGCATGGAGGACGCTGGATCAAGCCATGTGGCGTCCGTGGCCATGAGGACTGTCCAGAGGATAATGGATAGGGTGCTATACGTACGAGGCATGCACGGATAGAGTGACTGCAATTTGCAATTTTACTCTCACGCCTTCATACTCTGACTCTACTGCCCCCCTCCCCTAAAAAGACCAGAATCTGACATTCTGAACCTGGGAAAAAGTATGAATCAGGCCATGCGCAGGGGGTCCCCTATGCAAAATCGCGCAGCTCTACTCACTCTACTCGTCCTCCCTTTTTTCAGTGGGCTGCAAATGTGAACATATCCACGACATGGATTCGGACCAACCAAGAACTCACTTTCTCGTCCGCCTAGGAATTCAAGTTCCACATTTGCAGCCCGCTAAAAAAAGGGAGCACCGTGCAGAGTAGACCCGTTACAAGTACTTGGCAGGTACGAGGATCGCCTCCGCTGTCCACCACATGCATCCAGAGAGATCTGCCCTTTTGCTTGCCCTACGCATTGCTTGACGGGGAGAAGCCCCCACGGAGCAGGTAGCCGACACCGGTCCAGAATTCTGAGAGATTGGCAGTACACCCCTGGGTACGAGAAGGGGAGAGCCAAAAAAAAAAAAAAAAAAAAAAAGCAGAAGAGGCTCTCGCCGAGATGAGAGTGCAACTGTCTGGAGCCGGACAAGCACTGGACGGCTCGCCACCTCCGGGAAGAACGTTGAGCGCAAACACCGCGGTGATAGGTCGGACTTCTGACCTCCTTGTCATGAAGATATCACTCTCCTACGTGTATGTCTTCGCCTTGTCTCGCTGTCGAACGCTCACGCAGCAACCAGATCCTGTCGCTCGGTGGTTGCAACCTGCACTGCCCTACCCAGACTACTCCTCCCTCGAGATCTACAGCCTGGGCGGTGGCGAGTTGTTACACCTGACTGTTTCTTCCAAGTGAGGTAGATCTCCCCTGCGATGAGCGTCGCTGTGTGGGAAACCCTCCACCGGGTTTCGTTGTCTGATGCTCTCAGGCTCGGCGGCCAGGCCGTAAGCAACGAGGTGCTGGGCAGCATCTGCTGAGATTCGAGAGCGTCGTCTGGGATGGGTCTCTCTTCTTGTCGGGTGCGGTCACCACCCGCCCTCGGATACCACCGAAGGTACCATACCTTGCGTACCGGTGGGCGTGCCGATGAGGGTGTCTTGGTCTCAGCACCCGTGTCGCCTGCAAGTATCTCGAGTCGGGTAAAACTCCACGCGTCTACTGGGCTTTCGCAAACTGTAAAACCAAGCATGTGGGCGACACGTTACCACGGCGTCCACGCCTAGCAACGTCTACCATAATACTATCGAGATGCTTATTAGATCCCTCTGCATGATCATTCACGTGCTTCAGGACTTCTGCCTCCCTTCATTTTCCAGAAACCCCTCAGCCTCAACAAAACAATGATTTTACTTGACCAGACGATAGCACAGAGAGCTCTCTGCCCACCAACCTGGAACCTGGATGACTTCTCACCCGTCACCAGTCCCGGGGATAGGCGATCCAGGCTCCTGCCACGCTCGCCCTCCATCCTTCCACCCGAGAGGAAAGCATTCCATCCCCCGGGGGTGGTGGCGACCGCGCGCCAGACGGTGGATCGATCTAGAGAAGCAGCACACGACCTGAACGCGGAAAGTCTCCGCGCCGCTTCGAAGGGACGAGCGGGCTCCTTGCACCCTCTTTGTAGCGTGGTAGCTCCGAGTGGATCTAGGCGAGAAGACGAGAAGGAGATCGAACTATCGGCCCACTCACCCTAACACTCGAGGAAAGCGCTCGAACCCTCCCGAGGCGGAGCGCAGCAGAGACTGGAGAGGGTGCTGGAACTACACTCCCCCGTCGTCCCTAGCCAGAGGGACCTGGCCGACAAGTCTCGAGGCCTTCCCAGCAGTGTGGCCCGGACGTCACCCACCCGCGGGAAACTCCCCCCGACGACCCCTCGCGTCCCCATTCTCGCGGACACCGAGGTGGAGATGGCGCAAGGCCGCTATCTCGACAGGAGACATCGGCTCAGCCAAACAGGACTTCCCTGCGCCGGAGGCTCGGGGGTTGCCGGTGACAGGTCGATTCCTCACCATCTCAGACTTTCTTGCTTCACGGCCGAGGAGTAGGACAGGCTTCGCCAGGCTAGCCTCCACAAGGGCGGACTGGTTCTCTCGCGCGTACCTTGATCCGCCTTCTTCGGATCTGCCTCACGTAGCTGACGGGGCTTGCCCCGTCGGGTCGGATCTGGGCGTCTTCTGATATCTCGAAAGGCGTCGCACGCGGAGCATTTGCGCCTACTGCTGCATTCGCTCGTGGCCAGTTTCTAGATGTGCGCCGATCTAGCCTGGGAGCCGCTCAGCCCACCCCCCCCCTCCCCTTTTTTGTTTTCGGACTCGCTTGGCGGATTAAGCGAATCACAACAACAAGGGAACGGAGCGGAAGGAGTAACAAAAGCCCCTTTATTCATTTTCTGTGATGCTGAGGTTCTTTCGCAATAGTGCTCGATCAACCACGCGCTGGAGTCCCGGGAATCCACAGTGCGAAGGCTCCGATGGCACTCGACACGGCCGAGCCAGCGAGCAGGTTTGCGTCTGTTGCGATGCCAGGATTCGAGGAGAGCGGCCTGGCAGGTAGGAGAGCCCCCGCACGTAGGCAATGCCGATTGCCACCCCCGGAAGATCGTCCTGCCATGCATGCCATCCTGAGACGAGGTCAGGCCGATGTACGGTGGAGGCTTTGAGATGGTTGATGGTCAGCTTGGGGCTGGTCTCCTGCGTCGTCGCAGAGGTTCTGGTCGCTGTTCTATTGTACTTTGATCTCATACTTTCCCATCTCGAGCTTATGATCCCAACCCATACCGGGCGTCGTTCTAGCCGCAGTCAACACCAGAGTACGAAAAGCGACGCCATCGACTGTGCCCGTCTTCACGTCAGAGCCCTATTCGGCGCAAGCGTGAGAAACGAGCGTCTGCTTAGCTTCGGTGAGCTATACTTATGCATGGAACGAGGTCTTGGCGATCTTTCGTTGCCTGGATCCGGATCGAATATCTTAGGATGAGCTTCCAGACCTGAGACGGGGAAAAAATCAGTACTCTGACGAACGAGCGGTCTTCGGAGGTGTCGAGGAAGTTTGGAGCAGCGGGCCTCACACCCCTGGAAGCGTCGGGAGAGGCTGCTTCCGAGCAAATGTTGGCGTTCCGCAAGCGAGCCTGGTCATACGAAGTGTATCGTAAACAGTTGAGGAGACGGAGCGAGAGTGAGACGCTATGAGGTCGGATTTCGAGATACCTCGAGTCCAAACATATTCGCCCGGATCGCTGCTGGCAACGGGCAACTGATCAATTCTTCGACAGACTCGACAAACGGAAGAACTCACTAGAGCATGTGTGCACTACAGTCTAGTGCAAAGTGCCGACGACGCTGAGGACAATGGAATATGGCCGTTGTTTCTTCGCACATGTGATTTGGCACTGTGCGGCGCGAATTGTGCCGTGAGCCAAGTGGAGAGTTTCAGGGTCTAAGAAATGACATGTGTACCAGGATCGACTTAGTGACTGATCTCAGCCGGTTTTAGATGACTGTGGGGTTATTATCCACGAAGGCTTTCAGAGTCTTGCCGTCGACGCGTGAAGGTTTAGCTGGGGAATGGGCATCAGAGCTAGGGTTTGGTCTCAGTGCGTTGCCCAGGATGAGTTGACCGATTTGCAAAAAAGAGCCGATCGCGGCAAACGCGACGGTGAGAAGCGGATCCATCCTCGAGAACCTAGCCATCCGAAGATCCTACGCTTCCGATCTTCGCATGCTGTGGTTACTAGAAACTGTTTTCGAAGCCAAGAAAACTTTCCACCGTAGTGGCTCTATATTTTCCAATTGAAAAGACAGTGGTGGAACCTCGCAATGGGGGAAATGGCGCTTGAAAACGTAAACCTTGAACATCGCCCCCCTTTGATCCCAGCCCAGGCATTTCCTTCCAATTAAAACGAAGGACCAATGACGCTGCTTTCACGAGAGCTCCCGTGCAGTCCAGGTCCCTTGCAGTTGAGAGGGACGGTAGATGATTCTCTTGTGTTTCTGTTCGAAATCTCTACATTCTTAAATAACAATCGTTAGCTAGGTAGGAGAGAGAGAGTTCTGAGAAACCTACCGAGCAAAATAAGCAGCGGCGTTCAGAGAATTCCTTTGATTCCGATGCACAAATCATCCGGCGCTGCCTGCTTCTAGACGCAATCGCCCCGAGTCGCTGGAAGGCTGAATCTTCTTCCCACGAGACCTGGGCTTCTTGGGTCGGATAGCAGGCCGAATGGAGTTTCTCGAGCCATCTAGAGACGTCGTTAGCAAGACTAAGATGCCCGAGGGTGCGTGGAAAGCTTACACGAAAATGTGCACTGCCCACATAGTGCCGTTCTCGATCTGCCACCGCAGTTCCCACAACTCATCAGTCCTGGTTCATGCGCGGCGTTCTTTCCACACTGATGCGCCAGCTCCGAGCCTTGGTGGTAGCATTTGGTGGAAGTGCACGTAGGGATGGCTCCATCAACGAGCGACGACCCCGAAGGTGACAGGATAGAAGTCGCAGCATAGTGGACTTGCGATGCCAGTTTCCCACAGAAGCGGCATTCCCATGCTCTAGAGCCAAGCTGATCTGTTCGATACGTCTTGACTACACTCGTTCGGAAAGCTTTACTCGTCCCTGAAGTAACATCAGGGTGATACGCGAAGTTTTGTACCGTTTCGTTAGCTTGTGCCTGGAGCGACACAGCTCCTCGGTACGGAAGAGTGATCACGGCGCTCTCGGACCCGTCGTCGGCCCTCATGGTAGCCGTTGACTCAGACATGTGTGGTGTTGGCGCGCGGATGTGTTGGCAGATCAGGATGCGAAGATGTCAAGATATCCATGGGTGCCAGCGGATGTCACGTGATATAGACCCTTGTGCGTGGGTGGCGAGCCTCCACAGGAGTAGCGCCATCACGAGTGAGGAGTTTGGGATTTGCTCTCTCCACAAGTTCTCCGCTCGTGCTGCTATTTGAGATAAGCCGTACTTTTGTTTCTCCAGCTGAGGATTTGAGCTGCCATTAGGCGACCGCCACAGAGCTCGTACCAGCCCCGTACGTCTGAGAAGGTGCAATTATATATCGGCTATGCGCAACACAATGATAAGCATAATCGAGTGGTTGAAATTTCCTTCGACTTCATAACTCCGAAGCTGGGTGCTAGATGTGTGTAGTTGGAACACAGGATGATTTCCGAGACGAGGCAAGTCGAAGAGGGAACCGAGGGAAATCCCCCACACCGCCTACACAGTACACAACGCAAAGGGGTGGCAGAATATCGCGCTTTCTACAGTAGGTATCTATTTCATTCTGCCGCATACCCCTGCTTTACGGGCGGTGAAGAGGCGGTGTAAACGATCTCCCCCTGGTACTCGTATCTCTGTACGAAATAAGCTTCATCTGGGTGTATCGTTGGACATGCTCTGGTGGTATAGCGCATCAAGAAGTCGCATGTTGGGACGACACCCGGATAAAGCGATTCCAAACACTTGGACTTCATGCAAGCATGCCGGACTTACTTCTCACACAACACCTGTTCATACGTTTCTGATGCAGAGCGCGAAAGATATAGGATCGAGGATGCATACTCCATCGTACAGACGATAACCAAGTACTTCCACGAGAGGATATCAAGCTTGAGGACTAAGTTGTGAGCCAAAAGACCCGTGTCAACGTTGGGAGAATACCCGTTTCATGTGGCAAGGGACGCAAAGGCGCTGATCTGCATGGATCCGATGATACACTGGCGACGGTTATCGATCTGTTTGCCGTCGAACTCGTCGAGTCCGTGAAACTGAGTGGACGAGTCGAAGCGACGATGGAAACGCTGTTTCAATTATGCACACGAGGCCAGTGTCTCGCATGCATCATCCTGCTCAGGAGAGAGAGAGAGGAAAGTTGTCGTTTGATTCAAAAGCCTTCCATGCCGCTGCGGCCGAGAGAGCCTCAGAGCCGTAGAGTTCGAAGCCAGAAGAAATACATGATTTTGAAGGCTCCTTGACCCTTCTGTCCATGTCAACAATGAGCGGGTTTCCTATGCCGCTAGCTCGAGACGGGGCCATCACCCCTCCCGGATCGGAAAATGGATACGCCGACGCCGGCGGACGTTGTCCGACCAGCGTGGAGCGTCCCACAACCCCTGAGCGAGTAAACAACACATCACTTGACCCGCCCTCACCACCACCGAGTATCAAGGCGCGCCGTGATCGATCATCACAACAAAAAGAAGCAAACAGGTCTAAACAGTTCACAAATCGCCAGCAACGCAGTGCTACTATCAGCGTAGACGACGACAACCTTTTACGACGCAAGAAGGGGCGGTCATTTAGCAGACAAACTTTCAGCCTGCCTGCGGATCACGGATTGAAGGCCATCGAACCGCCGCATGAGCAGGCACTTGTGAAGATGGCATTTGCGGAGCAGCAGCAATGGATTACGGTTCAGCAAAAGACCTTCACCAAATGGTAGGTCCGCAAGGGAGAGCGGTGGTGTCGGTGTGGCTGACCGGAACAGGTTGAATACCAAAATCGAGCCCCGGAATCTGGCCGTGGTGGATCTTGTGAAGGACCTCAGTGACGGAGTAAGATACCTCGTGGAAGTTGCACTTTGACCGAGGGCTGATCCCAGGAACACAGGTCATCCTCATCCACCTCCTCGAGTGTCTCTCGAACGAATCCCTGGGCCGCTACGCCGCTAAGCCCAAACTCCGTGTACAAAGATTCGAAAATGCAAATCTGTCCCTCGACTTTATCAAGTCCCGCGGCATACAGATGACGAACATCGGTGCGGAGGATGTGGTGGATGGAAACCGAAAGATTATTCTAGGTCTTATTTGGACCTTGATTCTACGGTTCACGATCTCGGACATTAACGAGGAGGGTATGACCGCTAAGGAGGGTCTACTGCTTTGGTGCCAGAGAAAAACTGCATGCTACGACGAGGTAGACGTAAGGAACTTCACAGATAGTTGGAACGATGGTCTGGCATTCTGTGCTCTACTGGATATCCACAGACCGGACCTGATCGACTACGATGCACTAGACAAGAATGACCACCGTGGAAACATGCAGATGGCCTTCGAAATCGCGAAAACTGAAATTGGAATCCCCGATCTGTTAGATGTAGAGGATGTCTGTGATGTGGCCAAACCCGACGAGCGAAGTTTGATGACTTACATTGCGTACTGGTTCCATGCCTTTTCGCAGATGGAGAAGGTCGAGAATGCAGGACGGAGAGTAGAAAAGTTTGTCAACAATATGCAAGGCGCCTGGGAGATGCAGAGTGGTTTCGAAAAGAGGATGAGGGCATTGCTGAAGCAAATACATGAGCAAGGGCTCAGCTGGCAGGAATCCAAATTCGAAGGCACATATGTAGATGCAAAACAGCAATCTACAGAGTTCAGTGCATACAAGAGAGGGAAAAAGAGAGAGTGGGTTGCGGAAAAGAGTGATCTGGCTGCGCTCCTCGGAAACATCAAGACGAAAATGAGCACTTACCGGCTGCGGCCATACGAGCCACCGGCTGAGTTGAGGCTGAGTGTTCTGGACGAAGAATGGACGAAGCTGATGAGTTTTGAGATGTCAAGGGGCCAGCTGATCAACGAGACCATCAGAGAGTGGGCCATCACTACCCACCGGGTACATGAACTATGCTGACATCCAGTAGCATCAAAAATGCCCTGCGGAAATCATTCGCAGATAAGGCCAATGATTTTGCCCTTACTCTGAACACCATGCAATTGGCAATATCAGGGCTTGAAGGAGATGTCGAAGACCAGTTGACTCACGTCAGGCGGCTGAACGAGAGCTTATCGCCGATGAACCAGTATCTTGAGAAAATAGAAGAGGTGGATCGGAAGTGCGAGGAAGCCAACATCGAAGAAAATGATTTCACAACATACACCTATGATGAGCTGTGCTACGAGCTCAGTCTGGTGAAGAACTCTGTCCTGAAAAAGCTTGCTTTCTTGGATAACCAGGTCGTTGCGCGAAACATGACGAATCTAACCCCAATCCAACTTGAAGAATTCGAAAGCGTCTTCCGACATTTCGATCGAGATGCCACCAACAGCCTCCAGGAGCTAGAATTCAGCGCCGCTCTAGCCTCACTCGGCTTGGTCTTTAGTGAAGACGAGATGCACGAGTACTTCCTCGAGACTTCCAACGGACGCGATTACGTGACCTTTGAGCAGTTCATCCGCTTCATGGTTGACGTGACAGAGGACCAGAACACAGCAGAGCAGGTCTTTCAGAGTTTCCGCGAGGTTGCCGACGGCAAGCCGTATGTCACCGAGATGGATTTACGGCACAGTCTCGTGCCCGACGAGGTTATCGACAAACTTACACAGTTCGTGCCCTTGCACAACGGCCCCGGTCTCCAAGAGGACCGAGGCATGCCACAATACGACTACATCAGCTTCATGGACGGGCTCCTCAACAGCCCGGAGGAACACGAAGCCGAAGAAGAGAGCGGTGCTCTGTCCGATCTCCCCAATGGACGGAATCCACAGAGAGCAATCGTCGGCGGCGGCGGCAAGCCAAATGGATATCACTAGGCAGCATGGACGAGCGTGAGGCAGAGGGTTTATATTCGCATTCGGGAGCCTTTCTAAATACATGTTTGTAAAGTATCCTGGAGTCGTAGGTGGTATGCATTGTTGGTGTTTCTTGGAAGCGGGGAAGAGGATCAGCATTGAAATTGGGTCGTTGGAATGTTTCCATTGAGACGCAATCCACGTGGACGTGGGATATATAGCATATGGAATAGAATTACACTATAGACCCTGCGGTTTGATATAGTATCGAAGCCTAGCTGGGCTCAACGAGTCGATAGCGAAAGACTCAAAAGTCGGCTAAATTCGGGCTATACTTTACCAGAGCATTATCATCTTAACTGTGTTCGGACAAGCTTTTGAGAGCATTTTTGTGCGAAATGCAACCCAAGGATAACCAGGCTTGATAATATGCTTTCACACACGTCATTAAACGAGGAATGCTGTTGCCGAGTGGGTTTGTGACGCAACCGGGGCACAGTAACGTCGCTTCGTCGGGAGCGCCAACTCGATTGAAATAACATCCGGCTCGCGATTCAACCGAGATGAAGACACTGATCATGAGACTTTGGTCACATTGCCACGGGACGAGATCACAAAGGCAGCACTTACCCACGCGTCAGACCTACACATAATTCAGCACAGCCCTAATCTTCTACCAGGTCTACGTATCTCACTCTCTCGACTAGGCCAATGCTAGGTAAGTGTCACGAAAGCGAGAAGCATTTCACGTCTCAGCCGAGCCCCCAATGGATATGCAGCGGCTACATGTTATGGGACAGATAAGTCGAGAGGAGCGTGAGATTCTCCCGACTTCAGCTTCAGCTTCAGCTTCAACAACATTAGTATGACCTCGAAACGCTGCGCAATCCTCTCTCTCGGTGTGAGAGAAAGCCGAGGAAAGTTCGGGCCGGGTTAGTCCATGCCTTACCGCTCGCATGGGTGGAAGGGGAGAGATCGCAGAGGAGCAGCGTGCCCTCTTCGCCTTGGTAATTTCCTCGGAGACCGCAGAGAATAAGCCGGTTGCCTCCCCTGGAGATGTACGGCCCACGTCTTTCCCGGGCAATCCCCCCAAGAGATCGAGTCCTAGCGCTAGCGCTCCCGAGCAGACAACTGCGCAAATGATACTTCTTTAGATATATCTGTATACGGTCTTCTTACGCGAATATCTGATGCCGCGGATGTGACTTGCAAGAAGGAATGTCTATCCCTGCATATAGGAGCGTGGGTTGAGACTTCGAGTTTTCTTGCCCCCTTCTAAGCGGGTTTTGGCTAAGCGAGTAATTGTAAATAAAGAGGTGAGCCGTGCTAGGAAGAAGAGAACGCTAGTACCCAAAATTCCCGTTCGATCATTTGGCTCCGAGATAAACCAAGTATTCTGCAGCGCTTCAGCTAGCTAAATGGCCGTCTGAACTTGGTAATGTAAACTGACTTGAGTGGATGTTCCTCGCAACACGACTGCTCACGGAGAAGATTGTGGGCCCAATACGAATCTGCTGAAGTAATCAATGGGTAGCTGATACGAGCGATAAGAAAGCAATAAATTCTCGTCAAGCAAACCAAGATAGGATTTTGGGCAAACACGAAAATATTTTCTAATGGACAAATGGACGTAGAAGACAAGATATATATTCGTGAACACATGGCCGCAGTCCCGGAGTTCAAGATCTACAAAACCTTGGCTATCGTCTAGATAGCTGGCTGGCAAGGGAACTGTTATTTATGAAAAAAAACATACAACAGCAGGTATTCGCTGGTGGTCACCCACCCAACTACTAATCTGCCGATCTGAGGCTTGTGTATGGCAGAGCGGACGGGATGCCCAATTCTCCTCAGTCTATGGTCGTATGTGGCAGAAACTGCATTGTATAGACTTATATATAATGAATTGTTCAGAACCTTTCGTATAATCTACAAATTTCCCACCAAGCCTCACGTGTTTTGCTTGATAGAATATAAGGAGCATAATGCTAATTCAAGGAAAACCCGATACAGTCACGAGGCATAAAATTCCCGGAATTGAATATAACCGGACCCTCGCTCGACGGTAGACAGGGAATTCATTGACCAAAAAGAAATTCCAAGCAAGACCAAGGCATGTGGAAGGGAGGGAGAGAGCAGTCCCAATAGCAGAGGCAGAGGTTCGAAAGCTGAGAATAGGGAAAATGGCGTCTGGGGTCTGTGGAGGATCAAAATAGCCCGTTATTGACCAGGCCGATGAAACCGATTTCGACAGTAGCATTGTCTTCAGCAATAAAGCATTTAAGACAATGAAATGCATGACGGCACATCGGCTCGCACGATCCTAATGACCAACCAGAACGCTTGGTACCCTACGTCCCCAAAACTGTGGGAGTCGTACAGCTGCATGATATTTGGGTAAGGATAGAAAACCTTCTAGAATGTTAACTATTAACAATGATATCCGAGTGCACCCAAAAACATCGCTTCATCAAATTACGAAAAATTATAAGGAAGTCGCTGAAAAGTTGTATTTACACTTAAAAATTAGTGGCAATCTTTCTCTTGGGCAGTGCAGCACACACGCTGTCAAGATTGGAATGATGAGCGGTCCGTGGCATCCGTAGCCCATTTATCTTCTGTTTTAAAGAACAATTAGGCTGGCGTATAAATAGCTCTTTAAATAACTTGATGAAGGTTGCCTGGATGGAACAGAATTATGGTTACGGATGTAGCTACGCGGACGAACTTTACAGCAGTCCAAATTTGACCCCCAGTGCGCCAACCAAGCCGCCGCGAATCTCAGCCTTCCCGAAGTTCTCTCATGTCACCAAGCTTTCTACTTCAAAGTTCCATCCCGATAATTACCAACCACAGTAAAAATGCCCAAAGCAGAGCTAGGATCTACGAAGCACCTCAATAACAAGCTCAAGTCTAAGGGGCTGCAGCGGCTGCGATGGTACTGTCAGGTAGGCCCCCCCGCGCCTCCGCACTCTGCGCCTGTACTAACCACTTCACAGGTCTGCGAGCGCCAAATGCGCGACGAGAATGGCTTTAAAATGCACACTCAATCCGAATCGCACGTCCGGCAGATGCTACTCGTTGGGGAAGATCCTAAGAAATATATAAACGATTACAGCAACCAATTCCAGAGGGATTTCCTGCAACTACTACGAACATCTCACGGCGAGAAAAAGGTCAACTTGAATCACTTCTACCAGGAATACATTCACAACAAAGAGCATGTACATATGAACGCGACAAAATGGCCGTCTTTGACGGAGTTTGCAAAGTTTCTTGGCAGAGAGGGTATTTGTAGGGTGGAGGATGACGAAAAGGGTTTACATGTGGCCTGGATCGATAATTCCCCCGAAGCGCTGAGAAGGGCAGATGCTATTCGGAAAAAGGAGAGACAGGATCGAGGTGACGAGGAGAGAGAGCAAGCCGCGATTAGGGAACAGGTCCGAAAGGCGCTCCGGGATGTCGAAGGCAGAGGGGAGCACGATCAAGATGACACGGAGAAGGAGCTAAAACGCGCGGATGGAGAGAAGATCAGGTTGAACTTTGGAGCAAAGAATACTACTATTAAAATTGAACCAGCTGCCGCGAATTCCGGTACAAAGGAGCATGAGCCCTCCCAGGACGACCAGCAGAAAGATGGAAGCGCGGATGATGGCAATGGAGTCCATGCACAATTTGCTGCGCCTCCAGCGGCACCAGCGAAAATATCCTTGCAGATGGGGCTCACAAATAAGCCGAAGAATGTCTTTGCAACTGCAAAAAAGAATGCTCTAGGAGGAAAGAAAGCCGTAATCATCGAACAACCCAGGAAGATGGGCGAAGCAGAGCGCATCATGCGAGAGGAGATGGAGCGGAAGGACAAGAGGGGAGCGCCCGGTTTTGGCGGTCCAGCTCAGAAGAGGCAGAGGTTCTAAACAAGTTATGGGTGGCATTTCAGCAGCGTCTATGGGAGCGATTTACAGGCGTGATAGGCATGGCGGGGTGTTGATTTGATACCATATGCATTTGGTTGCAGGGAATAGACCGCAAGTCTTCAGACGCCAGAAACTCCATTGCGCTCTTCAATCCTCTCCCAAAACGACTTCGCCATCCCACGGCCAAACAACAGGCCTCCATTATCTTCTCATGTGTGCCACGCATCTAATCCCAGCTCATCTTCCCGTTTATCAATCCGCCTCTGTAGCACTTCCATCTCTCCTGAGCAACATTAGCCTTGTCCTTTCAAGCCCGTATCGAATAGAGAGCACCTACGGGATGTACTTCATCCTCGCCTCATCCTCCATGATCGCCACCACCTCATCAGGCAGCTGCCCGCTGACTTTTGTCGCATAGACGCCTCTCACATAGCCATCCAGTCTCTGCCATTTTGCAACCCAGCTCTTGCTCGGGTCCGCGAGCGTGATCAATCCCTCGAAGACTTGCGATGTGCAGTCGATGATGGAGTCCATGGACCCTTCGAGGTGCAGAAAGTCCTCGCAATTCGGGCATCCCTCCCTGAGGAAACGCTAGAGTTTTTGCTGGGTCAGTCGATGCCGCAGGATCGCACGAAGTGGGAGACGAACGGTTTGGGTCATAACGATGGAGCAGACCATGCAGGCGCGCAAGTTGCGCTGTTGGTTTGGGGGGACGAAGTTTTCGCTCATGCTGCACTTCTCACTGTTGCGAATAGAACTCTTCGTCTTTTCGTCGTGTAAGAAAGGCGGAGCGTTTTACAGAAGCTAGAGATCTAAAGCGCTTCGATCAGGGCGAGGTTCCACAAGGCTGAAATTGTGAGGGTATCATGTGATGCTGTTAGTATATACTAGGATTGTGCTTATGTAATCGTACCTTGTATATAGCTCCTGCAGCTCCATATAACTCAGGATCTACACCTTTTTGGATTCTATCAGATGCGGCCTGTGCATACCAATCTATCTTTTTTGTCGTCTCCAACCAAATGTGAATGATACTCCAACGCTGCCTTCGCTGCGGAATCGTCGTTCTTTTTGCCAATTACTCTAACCTACGTTGTCAGGGGTGCCAGGGCATATGCACCATGAGGAAAACAAATTCTTGGAGGCTAGCTCTACTCCCACATGGCTCTAATTTCTCCGAGAAAGACAGTCGTCATTGCATCCATCTTCAAGATATGGGTGAGCAGTGGACGGGATTGTTTCCTGAGCCAGGGGAAGTCTTGCCGGCCCCATTCTTTTTTCTTCTTCGGAATTGAATTCAATCTCTCGCTCTAATTTACAACCATATAGCTATTTGAAATCATGAATCAGGACCCAACGAAGCTATGGGTCACAACTCGCTAAGGTCAGCAGAATCGATAAATAGGGAATGTACTAGCTGAAAGCTGGGCAACGATTCCTCTCGGTTGAAAAATCCTCAAAGGCTTGCCCATGGCTCCGTCGTGATGCGCTCTTGGAAATGAGGTCTGCTGGGAATCTTTTATCTTTTCTGGATCCCCCTGACCATAAAGACCTCGACAAAATCCTTCTCAGCCAACACCCCTTCTCCTTTACCATCCAGTTCCACGACCATCCTACCGACCTCTTCAAATCCAAGATGTTCATATATTGGCTTGCCATCCGGACTGGCCTCCAGATACGTCTCAGTCCCTTCCTCGTCCGACCTCGCGATTCCCCACCTCAGAAGTTGCCCAGCGGCACCTTTACCCTGATACTGTGGAGCTGTTGCTATAAGCTCCAGATAGCAATGCCTTTTTCCCTTCATGATTTTAGCGTGTTGATTTATCAAGCTTCCAAAGAAGTGATTGGCAAGAGCGCCATCTGCCTCCTCTGGCCAGGTGGGGATGTCCGTCCCGAGCGGAGCATCTGGTCCATTCCATTTTGCGTAGGCGACGACTCTCTGATCCTCCGAGTCAGAATCGTATATACAGACGAAGTGTGCATTCAAGTCTGCGATTTCGTTGATAACGGAGTCGTACCACCAATTCCAGGATGACGAGTTTCGGGGGAAGACCAGGAGAGAAACTGCGTCAACGTTAAATGCCGAAAAATATATGTCTGTCAGGATTGCAGCATCAGTCAAGACTGCTCTCCGCAATATGAGAGGCATGATGATGTTGATATGCTTATTGTGAGGATCCGAGCAGGATTAGCGCAAGGAGTCTTTCATAAGAACTCGGAATCATGACTTCTTTCCACCGTCCTCTTGCCGCAAACCCTCCAAGTTGGCTATGCCAACACCTAGCAAGTCTTTCGCAATGAAGTAAGGATGATACTTGCCACAACGATGACTGTTGCGGCGAAGTCGAAGCTGTATTCTGGAGATTGGTAATCAGTTCCCCGAGCGAAGCGCTATTCCTATGCTGGCTTAGTGTGAAGCCATCAATGGCTTTGCAGGTGAATCCTCCGAAAGTCGGCCGGCAATTACCCCTTCAATGAAAGCGGGTTCCTAACATGACATTGACGAGCCCTCATCGTTGGGTTTTGCACTAGTCTGCAACTTTTCTCTATTCTCCTTTCGCCTTCATCTTCCTCGCCGTCCTACATTCTCATGGTCAGCCCTGATCGCGGAACATTCTCATTGTTGGTCCTCACAGCGTGTATTGGCGAGCTGATCTGAGTGCCGAGTATCAACCCTGCCGCCAGCAGCGGCTTGCATGTCTTCTAAAGCCAATGAGCCCGGATCTTGATTATTCGGAGCCGTCAGTCCCTTCGATTGTAGATTCTTTCGCTTGGTCGGAATCTTTGCACTATAGATCTACGACTAGTTCATTATGAAAAGAAAAAATACACTACATAGTATAGCAGGAGATTTTCGACCTGTGAATTTACGGCATGGAATCTGCGAAAAGGCGTGTAGACTCGCAGCATGCTGTGGGAGGTAGATGAGGAGTTCACTGATCTTGCGGGTAAAGAGTATTCAGGTTGATTGTCTGGCTGATTGGAGAAGCGAGATCACTTAGACACGGGGAGAGAAGCCGGAAGATTTGACAAGTTTCGAGCCAAGGGCAAGTTCTATGTGCAGACTTGGCCGACTGTAGTATGGGACAAGATAGCATTGTCATGGCTTCCCGGAACTCCTCCATCATTGCACCCTCAGACTACATTTGCATCCATAGCAGCAGCGTGTTGTGTCACGTATGTGTCGTAGTCTGCCGAGCCGTAGTATATCGCATGGCCGTCGTCATGCGTCAGCCCGTAGGAGAGGGGATCGCCGTACTGCCAATACATGTCTCCGGCTGTTTGTGTTGACAGTACTGCGGCTTGCCACGGCCCCAGCACCGACTTCGAACTGCTGGCAGAGCCGTACTCCTCCAAGATGACTGGTTTTCCGACTGACGCTGCTGCGGCAGCACTGCAGAGATTTAGCTGGCAGGGCCGGTGGAGGATATTCTTGAGCCTTGCAACTTGCTGATACACAGAGAGAGGAGACGACCACTCACTGCGTTTGGATCCAAGAAGGCACCCAAGCATCCGTCTCTCCCCAAGAGCCAGGATAGGCGTGGTACGTCCCAAAGTCGATGGTCGAGATGGCCAGGTTGGCGGTAAAGTTGAGGCCTTCGCCGTCGGAATATGGGTAGGTTGTATCGGTATCCCCGTTGAGCCCGAAGCCCTCGTCGCCAATGCAGACCATGTGGTTGGAATCCAGGGACTTGACGTATGCAGAAGTGGAAGCAATCCAGCCTGTCAAGACAGATGTATCACACCCATTACAGCGTGGCTCATTCGCGAGTTCCCAAGCGAATACTGCCGTGCAGCTCTCGTACCGGGCGACGACTGCGGCGATGTATTTCTGGTATTGGGCCTGTGCCGCGGCCGACGTGTACCAAGCTGTCCTCGTGATTCCGTAAACGTGGCGTAGGCAGCGATCCCGCCGAAGTCATCCCAGTTGTTCACGAAGTTGATAATCAGACTGATGCCGTGCGCTTCGGCAGATCGAACAACGTAGTCGAGACGCTGAAGCCCGTTCGCGCCAGTGTTGATCACTGGAGTCTGTCCGGCAACGAAGGATTGGTACCACACCGAGTCGCCAGAGGGAACGGTGGCCACGTCGTTGAAGCCCCAAACTCGAAGGACTTTGAGCCCAGACTACCGCGAAGTTAGCCGCTGAGTGACGGCAAAAATCGTGAGGCGGCATACTGCTGCATGATGAGACATGACGAGATCGATGTCTGCATTGTTGTTCAGGAACCCAATGTAATCTGCTCGGGAACTTAGTCAAGTGAATAGTGTGCTTGAGGGATTGTGCGAGGGCGGGGCTGCTTGGGATGTACATCAAAGTCAGAATGATCACGTACACGTGTTGGTGCCCATGAAACAACCTCTCCTCCCATTGACGGTGAAAACACCGCCACTGGCTCTGGCATATCCAATGATACCAGTCGGGGTAGCAGCCGCGCCTGACGATGTTGAGGATCTAGACGTACTTGCAATCGTAGAGGCAGACGCCACTGTCGAGGTTGTGGTCGGCGATGAAGCTACCCAACTCCAACCTTTCGTGGAAGTGCTGGATCTGCTGCCTAGATACCTGGTCAATATATCGCCACGGCTGCTACTGTTTATAGGACGGACTCACCTGTTCCTGGTATGCATTGACTGTAGAAAAGGTTCTGGGAAGCACAGTAGAAGCCTGCCACGCACGTGGTACCGCCATTCCTATCCATGAACTTAGTTTATTCCTATCCATGAATTTAGTTTGTAACCCTCGGTCTGGTTGAAACCCCGTTTCCCTAACCCAAGAAGAAACCCGAACAGGATCTCACTTACCAGTTGGAGCCGCCGCATTGAGCCCAAGCATCCTGCTGTGCACTTGCTACAGCAACGACCGAAACCGCCGGGATGAGACGAGAAGCCTCCATGTTTGACCGCGTAGTAACTGCTAGCCGAGAGGCTGTTTATTCCGCGGTGGAGTGGGAGGGTCTCACCATATACGAGAAGGAATGCAGATGGAAAAACCAGGAGCGTCGGGCGCTGTCGCGCTCAACTTGGCTGCTCCTTTGTTATTCATCTCGCAGATCCCATGGGTCGAAATCCACTGATCAGCACCCCGTAAACAAGGGGAGGAGAGCCACTCGAAACAAGCGAGCGAGTAAGCCGGGTCTTTTAGCCTTGAAGTTTATAAAACTACTGAGATCTGCAGATCATTTCAGTCGCCCAATTTTCCGCAGGCACAGCTTTAGAAGAGGAAGGGTTACTGTATGATGGGACTAGGCTATACCCCGTAGTTATGTTTTAAGGCTGGCAGGGGCTATGAATTTCTCCGACGAATGCTTGTATGGCTGGTGCACCTCCGGGGTTACCTTCTCAGTGTCGGCATACAGATCATATGATCAACGGTCATGTGACAAGGCACATGACAGTGCAGGCTGGGCAGCTACTGTATCTACTCTACGCTCACGAGGAGTAGCTTGGAGGGCAAGCTTTTACACGAATACAATCCGATGTATTCGAGAAGCTTCACCTGTGTCCTTGATCACCTAATGTGATTCCAACAGTAGGCGAGACCCCCATGCGAGAGATGATGCAGGTTTGCACCTCACGCACAGTCTACTGGATAGAGCGAGTCGAGCGGTAGATTTCACGTGGCTGGGAGCGATGCAGCATCCGTGATGATCCATGGTGTAGGGTCGGGGCAAAACCACCTTGCGACCACCGAGGGGAGACGGCACGAGCGGGCAGAGAGATACAGGAGACTCACTCTGATTCTGCGTCGGGGCTGTACGCCCATGCTCCTGGTCAGATGAAAAGGCATTTCCCGCTTCTGACAACGGGTAAGGACCGCAGTAAAAAGCGATCAGTGGAGTCCTATGCTACTCGAATGAGTAGGGACGGACAATTGTCCCTCGCACGACACAGTAGAGCGACCCTCACATCCGAATCTTACAAACGGTACCTTGGATATCTTGGCCCACATCAGAGAGCACAGGAACTTTATCCACCGTAGAGACTGATTCTGACAAGACGAAAGACTGAGAACGACTGATACTGTCGAACAACAAGCTGGCTGGTCAGTAGAGGGCGCCCGCATCTCACCCCTCTCGAGTCCTTGTACACAGCCGGAAATTCAAGTCTGCGACGTACCTCGCGGAGCCGTGGGCATCAGCCCCGTGAGCATGATGCCTTGCGACGTTTATAGTGGAGGGACCCAAAAATTGCTCCCGATGAGAATGTTCTGATGTCCTGCCGAGTCCGAAGACTCGAGTCTTCCAAGCACCTACGGATCTCCTCTGTCCCAAGAATCTCAATACTAGCCTGCATTCTACCTTGCTCGAGCGAGCAGGAACCAGCCATCGGGATCACCTCCAGCACGGCTCAGAGCCCGATCAGTGTCATCCTGCTCATCTCCGCCAAAGTGCTTGCCTTCCTCTCGGTCCTCGGAGCGCTCCTCGTCCTCGCCGTCCCGGACGACAGCGTCCCTCTCCGCCAGCTCTTCTCTCGCCGGGGTCGTAGCTCCCCCCTTCTTTCTGCCCTTCCCTTCCCCTTCCTCTTCGGCCACAGACCAGTAGCGAGCCTTTCCTCTTCGGCCTCGTCGTCGCCCGCGCCTTCGATGCCTGCACCTGCCTTGGGCTTGATCTTGCGTGGTGCCATCTTTCTCTCTCCTTTCCGGGGCGGCATGCCTCCACCAGTCTTCACCTGCGCGAGGCCCCATCTAGATCATCGCTTTCGAACGGCATCCTCCGGAAATCTCTTTCCGCTCCTGATACTGAGCTCCAGAGCAACTTGTTCCCAGTCTGTTTCAAGTACTTCGGACAACTTGACGGTGAGATGGAGCCGATCGCAGCTATCCTGCACGGAAGACATGATGCCCGATCAGCGGCGGGTGACTGAAGATGGTATGTTGAAAGGGTCGGTACTCGTCAGGGTTGTGTTGGTGATCGATGATTTTTTTCTCTACTTCGGTTGGCTTGGTATGGAAGGACGATCTGGTGCAAGGGGAATAATGGGCCGACTGGATATTCTCTGGCGTATACAGAGAGGAGAGGTGCCTTCGCCCAAGCCTGACTCCAGGTAACCCTCAGCTAAAAGATACCACCGCGCTTGTCGGAGACGCAAGAATTCCTGAGACGTGAAGAAGCCGCCTTGGACTTTCAGTAGTCAAGTTCAGCTGGCAGCCTCGCTTTTGCCGGTTAGTCTCTGCTTTGCTGGCAGCTCTCGTTCGCAGCGCTTCCGATGAGTCGGGCATGCATCTCTGGTTCTGGCTTGCCCTCGAGAGCGCCCTAGCTGGGCGTGAGACTCACTTTTCTAGAAATCCGGTGAGTAGCGTTGTTTACCTGGCCCCCTTCGCAAGCGAGGCATTCAGAAGTCTCTGCACGTGACCAAGCTCGTTACGTCCTCGGGCTTTCAGCACGATCTTCGTTTCGTTCGATCTCGATGATCTATTTTGCGCGGCCGGAGCGATCTTGCACACCGGTGCTTAGCCGATTGCAATTCATGGAGACCTGGAGCCCCGATGTAACCTAAAATCTCGAGGGGGAAAAAACTAGGAAGCTCGGAGGTTCAGCCGCGAACCGGTCACCGAGGTTGGCAAAGGCGCATTTCATGTGAGAACCTGGGGCTGGGCGGTGGGGACAGAAGTTCTCTTGTTGTAATATGCATGCTCCAAGCAACCACGGTCAGAAAGCCACTGCTAGCGGTTCTGGGGGGATATATTTCACCCCTCCCGCTTGGTCCCCGGGGGACCTGGTAATCGACTATTCATAGCATCGAGACTTCCCATCTTGAGAGGCCGCAGAGGACTGCAGGCTGTCCGCGCCCAAAGCTCAAGCCACGGAGGATGCCTCACCCACAGTCTTTGTCTCTTCTCTCCAATCCTGACATCTACTCTGCGCTCGGATCGGTACCGTGATCTTCCTCACCCACCGTCCTCGCTCGCCGCCTCTCTGTCGTTGTCGCTGGCGCCGACGCCGCGGAGCCCTCGCCACGAGTCTCACGGGCAGGATTGACCACGGGGTGCCCCCCTTTCTTTTCCAGCGGGGATCTCCGAGGACTCGGCCTTGGACTCGGACAGAGGCGTCTGCTTGAGCTCAGGCTTAATCTCTGCTCGCTTCTCCGTATCTCCAGCGTATCTTCGTCGCCGCTCGCTCGCCTGCATTGGGGGATTCGCCGCCCTTCCTTGCGATCTGGGAGAGTTTCGTACTCGTTTGACCCCGGCCGCTGTACGGTTCGGCCCGAGAGATCTTCGGATCGCTACCTGTCCCTCTTTTCCCGACGGCGAATTCTTGATCTGATGCTGATTTGTGTAGCCTGGAGATACACAGGCTTAGTGATAAATGGGTGGGCAACTTGGACTAAGGGTCCTCGGTAGCGATTCCGATCTCGATGAATACAAACGTCGCTTTCGACGACACTGCGGGCTTGATGAGCTCAGCGGTCGATGGAACAGCTGGCAAGACCTCCGAGCAGACCAGGACATAGTCGAACAGAGCATTGGGGTCGACTGCCGCTGCTCCGCCCTCCGCTCGGACAACAACAGGCCGTATCCTCCTACACTCCCCTCACACCCTCACAGGGTTGAGGGTATGATAAAGCCATCCTGTGACGCCGATTCGAAGTTCGATCGGCAGATCGTGACCATGCTGGAAGCTAGCACGGCACGGGAGAGAAGGCATGCGTAGACAGCCCCGATGCCTCCGATACCGAAGATCGAGACCCCCGGAGCCATGAGAGCCTCGCGCTGCGTTAAGTACAGCAGTGTCCTGTTGTTAGTCGCCAACCGACCAAGGGTGGAAGCTTGCGCACCGGCTCACGTGATGACGAGAAACACATGCACCCCCGGCCGCCTAAGAAGAGCGATCTGTTCAGGTTATTTGACGGGGACTCTGATCCGTGTGTTTTGCGGCTGGGGTTTCTCGGGTCGAATCGCGCTGATTAACTCCCATTTTTCTTCACCCAGGCCTCTTGGATGCGTAGGTCGTGTCAGAGGCTTTCTCCGACCAAGGGCGCGTCTCGAGGGAGGTTCCAGTATAAGCTCGGGTTAGCCTGCTTTTCCAATGATAAGTGCCTTGGCCTTCGTAAGTCCACAGTCCGCATCACTGGGCTTTGTCAGAAGAGCACGAGGTAGAGAACAGTCTGATTCTTCTGCGACTGGCCTGACGCTTCCAAGGCAGAATCGGGAATTCCCGTAGGGTCTTTGTCTCGCACGTATTGACAGCAAGGACAGAAAGTAGACGCTAACCAACAGCCTGGCACCTGCTGTGTCGTCGTGCCGCGATCCGCTCTTCTCCTTCATGATGAGCAGTCCTGAATTTTCCAGCATGCGATACAAGACGCTACGTGAATGCAGGACGTGCATCGACTTCTGGCTACTCCATGGTTCGCCGAACTCCTCTCCCATTCGCCGTCGTCCCTGCCGAGGAGATATTGGAACCGCTGACTGCCTGGGCGCGAAACGCCTGCCCGAACGTCCCCGGATCTATCCATGGCAACCAAAGCGTGTGATATCACGCCAAGCGACGCCGTAGCACGACAGGAGGTGCTGTCGCAGAGTAAACACCGGGCAAACACAAGCACGCTTTAAGCGAGATCCAAGAAAGGGGCGAGGGCATGGCTTGGCTTGGCAGGGGCCGGGTCTCGAAGCGAGAGGTTGCCGAGGCTGCAGCGGGGGGCGGTAAGTACGCAGAGACATCTGGGATACGACAGCGAAGGGCACGGGCTTCTCGACTGCTCACAATCATGCGATCCATCCCGGTCTGGGGGAGAGATGAGCACGCATCATGCCAGCACCCATTCAAGCTTTCCGGGGGGTTGTGGAGGGGTGGAGGATCCAGCATAGCTAGGGTATCGATGAAAAGCACGTACAGCCGCGGTCGTCGTTGGCGACCCGCGCCCCTTGGTTTAGCGGCCAATCAAATGTGGCTAGAATTGTGGGGATGCTCGTATTGCGACTTGGTCGAGGAGATCGACAGCTCTTTAAAATGCAGCGAGCTCGTCACGCTCTCGAGTGCCCGCCCACAAAGCTCCGCCGATTGCGACGATGAGGATTGACGCTCTCCTGCTGGCTGCGCCGTTGGGCTGCGTCTCTGCAGCCGAAGACCGCCCTTACCAGCCGTTCTACGACGAGACGTGGGGAGGGCCCGTCCAGATTGCCGAGCATTTCAACCCGTCCGTGAATGCTTCCGGCTTCAACCTGGCGGAGGCAACACTCGTCATGCCGCATCTCACACTTCCCCGATGCCCGCGCCAGAAGGTTGACCAGTACACGGCCTCGTACTGGGTCGGCCTGGACGGTTTCCTCCCGTCCACGACTCCCGCCGTGCGAGGGCTTTGGCAAGCCGGCGTCATCATGTCTCTGTGGGCGAACGGAAGCGCCGAGTATACCGGCTTCTACGAATGGTGAGGCTCCCGACCTGCGACGTCGACCCACTCGTGCCTCGCCGGCCTCTAATTCCTGGCCCAGGGTCCCCGCCGACCCGGTACTACTCACCACGGCAGAACTGGCCATCTCAGAAGGAGAGCATCTTCGGGTGTCCGTCAACACGACAAAGGCTGGCTACTCCGGCCGCGTAACACTCACCAACCTCAACACGAGCCAGTCCTTTGTGCACAGCCAAGATGCCACGAAACTGTGGCGGGGCCCGACGTTCCCCGCGCCTGGAAGCTCGGCCGAGTGGTAAGCGTCGAATCCCACCTGCGCGGCGAGTACGTGCTGATCTGGAACGCTGTAGGATTGTCGAGGCCGGGACGGATTTGGAGGGGAACCAGTACGTCTTCCCCGACTGGGGCAGCGCATCGATCTTGGATGCACGGGCATGCTACCTGGATGGCGAGTGTGTGGTCCCAGGAGATGTCGAGACGGGGGCGAACAACACCCGGATGACTGTCGTGCGGTGGAACGACACCCAGGTTGTCAATACGCAGTCCTCCGTCGAGGGAGATCGCGTCAGCATCACTTACGTCGAGATGCCTTTTGTCAGTCAGTAGAAGAGTCGTCGTGGTAGGCAATCCATCGGCTCCGGCTTGCGGGTGGATGGCTGGAGTAGACCATCGAGAAGTTCTCGCCACGCTGTCCAATTCTTGTACGATAGCAAAAACGTAGTCTGGACTTCTCGTTGTGTACAGAACTTGACGTGGAGAGTCATTTGCACGGGCTGCAACGACGGGTCATTCGTTGACAGGGCCCGGAGCATCGCTAGCTGACCAGAGAGCCAGCAGTAAGTCGACGCAGGATCCCAAGCTGTCGGAAGAGCGAGCACTCGCGACGCTGACATCTGATCCTTCGGGAGAAGTCCTTCGGGAGAAGTCCTTCGGGAGAAGTTCTTCGGGAGAAGAGAACCAAATCAAAGGAAGAGATGCCCAGCGGTAAAGGTATCAAGGCGAGGCTCCAAGGTACTTACAGAGCTAGTTATATTAAGCTCGAGTTCGGAAAAGGTCACAAAGGCCTGCTCCCCTCTTACGAAGGCCGTCGCAAGAGAGCGCCCCGTAGCCGAGCCGAGCTTTCGGGCGTACGCACGGCCTCGCGGGAAATTCGCGCGCTGCGAGGATGTACTGCCCACATACGTAGGGAAGGCTGGCATGGAATGCATATGGATCCCGGGCGCACGAGCACGAGCACGGGCCTGCGGCAGCGGCAGCGGCAGCGGCACAAGGACGGTGACATCCTTTCCCTGGCAGCACTCCCGCTCTCTCCGGAGCCTGGCTTCTCCAAGCCCTCCCCTCTGGAACGGCTGCGAGGCGCATGTCGTTTTGGGGGGGCGGGTGGAAGGCCGAGAGTGCGTTGTTTGCGTGCTGTGTCTGTGGGCTTTTGAGAGGCCGGGGGGGACTCGGAAGGAGAGGGGTGGATCGGGGATGATATGGCTTGAGAATACTGGAACCGAATTCGCCTCGACATTTGAAATGCATGTAGCCGCCTTGCACGCCGGACTCCGCTTGGAAGAAGCTTTCTGTACCTAAAACACCTCACTTGGCTACCTTGCCCAGTTGGACTCCACGACTGCTCTCTGTTAGTGGCCGTTCTTGAGCAAGCCAACGCAGCACACGCATCCCCAGCCCTCTCTTCTCTCCAGCCTCCAGCCTCCACCCTCTCAAGCCTCCACTACAGCACTCTTCCCTTGCTTAGCCTTCCACTTCCCGACCCTCCTCCGCAAGTCGTTCGGCGTCTGCTGCATAGGATTGAGCCTGCGGTCCCTCGCCATCCTCACAAAGTCCTCGCCATAGGCTAGCACCAGCCGCTCGATCCACTCCCTCTCGCGCTCGCTCTGCGTCCGCTCCCGCTTCTCGGCCACCATGGACGCCTGCTCCTCCAGCTTCCGCACGATGTCTCGCGCCTCTTGCTTCTCCTTCTCAGCCCTCCCCGCGTCGAAGCCGGCGAACTCCTCGCCGTCGTCCGCCATCTCCGCGTCCTCGATGTCGTTCAGTGGGTCGTTGAGGGGATTCTCCTTCTTGCCGTCGTGGATGACGCGCAGGATCTTCCCCGTGCCCGGATCCCGCTCGATGCGTGCCGACGTGGGCGCGAATTGCTTGGGGGTGGCGTTGGAGATGGCTAGTTTGGAGGCTGTGGAGGATTTGCTGGCTTCGCCTGGTCGCAGCTTCTCGGTGCCGCCGGTGGCAGCGTTGAGCCGCGAGGTGAGACCCAGGCGGCGGTAATTCTGGGTGAGGGTCTCGTTTTGCTTCCTGGAGGGGGGAGCCGTTAGTCTTCTATTGCGTTGGCGTTGCGTGTGAGGGGCGTGTACCAGTTCGCGGCGATGATTGGGTTGCCCAAAGGATTGACTCTCTTGCTCTTCGGCTTCATCTTGATCTTCGCGATCGAAGATCTCTTCTTCTTTTTCTGGAGCTCGCGACCCATGATTGCGGTTGCGAGTGCTGCTGATCTGGCGGGGGAGGTGGGAGTCGTGGACCCGCGCCGGAGCTGAGAATCTCAGTCCGTCGGAGGGGGAAAAAAAAAAAAGATTGAAGCTTATCGGGTGCACGTGGTGATAGCGGTAGGGTCACGTGGATACACGAGCAGGTGACCGCTGACCGTCTTCTCGCAGGCAGCTTTCCAGAAATTCTAGAAGCCCAAGGAAGGGAAGGTCTGAGATTTGAGTTTGACAAACCTCGGACCACGATCTACCGGGCAGCCATCCAGAAGTTGTAGAGAAGCTAAAGAAGGAAGGAAATGGTGGGATTAGAGTTCGCGACGTCTCTGCATAAAAGCTTAATAAGTACTTACTAGATGGAGGATACCTCAATCATACGATGCTACTCACACCTGTCCGACCCCCGCGTCTCTGCCTCGCCGCTGCGATAGGTACTCTGGTCATTAAGACACCCAATTATCCTGCTCAAGCTGCAGCGGGTTCTCGGCAACAGGGGAAAACATACCTGTCACTTCCCTATTCCACCGACAGCCTTACCCGTGACCTAGGACGGGTTTCACTCTTTACCACCGGCCGAACGTTTCCAATGCCTCGAATATAGTCGAGCCGTCCATAGCGTACCTCAACCAGCCGAAGGCGCCCGCTGCCTTGCCAAGCGAGATGGTTCTCATGCTTGGCGCGTTCTATGTTGAGTACACCCCCTGATGATAAAAAGATCTTGGGTAGAAACCCCTTCGTAAATGGCGGCGCGTATTAGTTCTTCCTGCGCCATGAGTGATCTGCTTCCACTCGAACAGCTTAGTTCAAGGGTCTCCACTCCTTTTTATAAGAGAGGGCAAAAGGCAGAGGGGAAAGAAAGGTCAGAGTAGGGGAAAAGAGGACGTTTAGCTCATGTACGTGGGTTATTACGAGAATGCTTTGATGCTATAACTCGGTTATGACTTATGCTCAACTCTATACTTCAAATGCCAAGCAAATATAATCTTAGCTTACTCATCTAGAAGTATATATATATATATATATATATACATATCTATCATGGTGGGAAATTCTAAAAATTTAAATCAAGAAAATTTAACGTTCAAGAGGTATTAGGTACATAAATACTACTCTCTTACGATCCTTTTCCCCGCGGGAGCAACCTCCATAGAGCGGCAGGAGCTTTCAAGTAGTTGAGGCATGCCGTAAGGGTTCCACTTTATTCTCGGCATTTGAAAGATGCAGATGCCATTTAGAAACATTTCCATTAGAAGACCCCCCATGAAACATGCCTTTTTGATTTTGACAGTCAGTGGTCAAATAGCCATGCCGTGACTATCACGCTCCACAGGTTCCTCGTAAGGCATGTCCCCCAACGCCACAGTGTCTCGCGACCGCGGATAGGCTGCGCTGAAGCGCTGCTAGAAGGCAAGCTGCCTTCGCTCCGTCGAATCAGAGGCGGAGAAGGCGACGCTCGGAGGGCATTTTGTGCCAAGGAGGGGTCCTCTCTCGGTCTCTCGTACCCCTCTGTCTTCACATTCCCGGGATGATCCAGCTTGAAAGACCGCCCCGTCCGTGCCCCGTTCTGGCGACGTCTTGAGATTCCTCGCAGTGACTCAGACGCAGCATGCCCTATCCAATTCCAGGAATTGCGTCTGGTCGGCGGGATGGAGAGGAGCATCTCTACCCTCCGTGACGCTCCGCTGGCCCGCCGGGGGTCACTGCCGTGGGGACCGACCGAGGCGTCCGACAGGGTAGGTCGACGTCTGGGGACGGCCCATCGAGTGCGGATATATGTCCGGATGCAAGGAGCCTGGTCCTTGTGAGGGGAGCAGGGATGGATGTTGAAGCTGTGGCTACTTATTCGTCCCAGCTCCATCCATCAGCTTTCGCGGCGGCTGGACTACCGGCCCGCGGACAGTCGGGGGAGACTGTGTATCCTGGTCGGATGCGGTCGGCCTGTTCTCTTTCCGTGCGCAGGTCGTCTGTTCGCGAGCGGGGTTTGGTTGTGCGGGAGGAGGGAGGCCGTCGGTGAAAGCCTAAAGATCCTGACGGTCCACGGCACTCGTAGGGTGAAGCAAGCCACGGATGATAAGCTTGGGCGGGTGTTCGCGGAGAGCGAACCGACAGCAAGCTACGCCTGTGTAGTCTAGCCGCGACTCAGGGGGTTGGCGCGCGACAGCGGCTGGTGATTGGCGAGGAGGAGATTCGGGCCAGGATGGCGCATGGGATCTGGAGACGAGGTCGTCCGACCGGTCGAATGCCGGTGCTTCTGTCGTTGTTCGGCGGCTTCCATGGTGCCGTGAGTCAAGCCTTCGATGGGAGTACTGCGTCCTGTGTACTGTAGTGGCCCAGACCGTAAACCCCCGGGCGTGATCCACGTGAGCTGCGATACCACCTGCAACCTCCGCGGAATGCGGGAGTTCCAAGTATCTACGGAGATGCGTTCGTGAGCCGCTGACAGCCCGAGGGCCCGCAGTCCCCGACGACACTGACCCACGCGTGAGAAGGGCGCCGGCTCGAGGCTCGGCGTGCAGAAGGCGACACGGACGATGGAATCGAGCAACGCATCGTCCGCCGACAGCAAGTCGATGTTTCTCGGGCGAGACACAGATGCCAAGCCTCGAGGTCCCCGGAGCGTGAAGAAGCGCACAGAGCCAATCCGGCTGTCACGTCCTAGTCTCCCGTCGCAACATAGGGGTCCTGGGTCTCGTCGACCACAATAGCAGCAGCCATTCCCAGTCCCATGTGCCGAACGAGAGCGAGGCCCTCGGATCCCTCATCCAAAATAGCCCACGGCCGGGTTCGGGGACCACCAGGCCGAGAGGGAAAACGAATATCTCGGTTGCGGCTTAGGTCATCGCGTTATCAGATCTTGGAGATCCGGGCGTTGAAGTTTGCACCAGCACCCAGAGATGTCATGGGAATGCCATCTGTTACGATATCGGACATTACAACAAGCCCACTCCGCAACGAGGCTGCGCGAGCCACGCGCATGCGGGAGAAGAAAGCGTCCACTCGAGTCGCGCGACCTGGTCGACTTGGTCGGGCCACGAAACGACGGACTCGCCACCCCCTGGCTTGGTGAGATACAGGGCGCGAGAGGAAGGTGAGGGGAACAAGTGGCAACCTGCTCTGAGCCTCCGACCTCTCCAGACCTGCCATGGACCCTTTGCTCTCGGCACGCGGTGGATCGCGTCGGTCGCGAAGCCGTGCTGTCGCGCGGGTGCGAGGCGAGGAGCAGAAGACGGGCATGGCGGACCAAGGACACTTCATTCCGGCGGTGCGCTGCGATGCTGCACCCGCCGGACTTTATATATCGAACATGCCTCTGGTTGATTCTCCTTTCCCCCCGCTCCCCTCCCTCGGCCTCTCCCCTCGGGCGCCGCAATGCAAGTGATACCGCTCGGGTTGGCGCAATGCGCGGCAGGGACACGCTTGGGACCTCGAGGAATGAGGGGGTTTTTTTTTCTTCTTCTCTTTCGCGACGTGGAGTCGGACGGGCACGCGGAGGATGACGCGGAGTACGTCGCGAGGCAGGGTCCTGACAGACACCAAGTCCGGGGCGGGTGCAATTGATGTGATGCTGGCAATAGGAGGAATGTTAAGAGAGGAGCAGTAAAGTAATCGAGTGCTTCTAGCGCCGACGACACAGACTGCCCCGCCTCGCTTCCGTTCGACCAGTCGCAGGTCGAGATGTCTGGACGGGGTCCCTTATCTCGGGGGGGCTGCTCACATCCTTATCCTTATCGCCTGCTCGGCTCGCTAAGCACTTGGAGAGTCAATATACAGGACAGTACAGGACAGTACAGTACAGTGCGGTCCTGTCTTATACCAGGGGTTGGTGCCGGGGCTGTCTCTGCAGAGCTTAAGGTATATTCGATAAAGCTTATTGCGAGAGAGCTGCTTACCAACCTGCCGCCCCCTTGTGTCGAGAGAGAGAGAGAGAGATCTCTCGTGCGGGAGGGGAGGGGTCCCGTTCCCGGTTCTCGGCTCGTGACTCTCTCGCGGAGGATTAATGATTGCGCCGCGAGGAAGGGATCAACAGAATCGAGACGAGAAATAGAGATCCGATAAGAATAGAAGTGGGAAGAAGGAGAGCCCCACTCTCCCCGGTCGCTGGCACTCGAGCTTTGGACGCGGTACTGTATTGATGTGCCGCTGCAGCCGACGCCTCGACCGGGTGCCCCCACCGCCATCTCCACCGCGCCGTTCGAGCCGTCCGGAGGCCGGTCGACGTGACGCCGGCGGCGCAGAGGATGGGACGAACGTGAACACGAACATGAGAGATGCCGGAGTTGGAGCCTACTGGTCCGCCTCGCGTCGTACGTGCCAGGGGCGTTGCGTTTCCTCTCCTCTGGCGAAACGGGCAGAATCATTGATACGGCCTTTTTTT
>JAENRP010000045.1:90874-101959 GCA_024741835.1 Diplocarpon mali | reverse complement strand
GTGGCAGCGGACGGAGTCGAGATGCAGGCATTCCCGCCAGCGCCGGCAGATCCATGCGGAGGGGCAGGAGAAAAGAAGGGGATGCAGGAGAAAAGAAGGGGATGCAGGGAATGCAGGGAATGCAGGGGATGCAGGGGATGCAGGGAATGCAGAGAATCCAGGGAATCCAGGGAATCCAGGGAATCCATCCGCATGGTTTCCAGCCCGCACATGACACTTGGAGGACCTGGATAGTCTTCTGTTTAGGCTGATCCGGGAGTGAGGTGCTCGCTGCGGGCGCGGATAGTGGAACTTGCGCCGACGAGGTCACGTTTTCGGGGGCTGATACCGGCGACGGAGGACCAGAGGCTGGGGCCTCGGTTCCGGCGGACTCGGGCGGACTGATCGGAGCCCGGCCGCTCACCAGGGAACCGCTTGCTCTCGAGAAAGCCGCTCCTGCTCCTGATCAGTTCTCGATGGGGGGGAAGGGGAGGCGTGCTCGTCGCAACTCGTCTCTGAACCGGGCAGAGGCCAAGATAGAGGCAAGAATGTCGGGAGCGACGCGAGCGCTTTCGAGGCCATTCTCGACCACCTGCCCTCCGAGCTCCGGTCAACAAAGCTACGATGGTGAGAGAGCTAGAACAAGGCAAACCAACGGCCGCGCCAGTCTGTCCTCGGAGAGAGAGAGAGAGAGCAAAAAGGTACGACAGCGAACGCCGACGAGGGCCAACACTGCCCGACCCGAAGCGGCAAGGGCAGACGGGGGGAGAGTTCGCAGCACCGGAGGTCGTCAGGAAGAGGAAAGTTGTCGAGGCGAAGCAGCCGGAGCTCGTCGAAGGCCGCATGGAAGGCTGCAGAGGCCTTCTAGACCTCCCGTCGCCAGTCTCTGTGGCTGATGGGACTTTCCCCAGGTGAGGCACTGTACCTTTTTCCTCCCGCCCCTCCTGCCTATCCACAGCCACCCGGGCGGCCGCTCGAGCTGGGACGAAGCTGTGATTGGAGGAGAGAGGGGCGGGAGAGTGGGGCCTGCCAGTCGCGCGGGAAAGGGTAGGCGTTGGATACGAAGGCCTCGGGTTGCTCCTGCCCCGGCTCTGATGTGGGGGATCCCAGTTTCCCCCCCTGTCATGCAGCCACACCGCGCGCTTGCAGCGTCAGCACTCGTCCCCACCCCTGTCGTCCGAGCTCGATCCCCCACTTCGACGGCAAGTGTGCGCAAGATATCAGGTCCAAGGGTTCGAATTCTGGCTCTCCGTCCCCCACCCCACCGCCCCGCCCCGCTGGCTAGCCACACGATGTGCAATCGATCAATCTATCAGTCTATCAACCCATCAACCCATCAACCCATCAACCACGCACCCCACGCATGACCACATCAATCCAGCCCCACGGAGGTGTCGAGCGCAACAAGTCATGCCACCCGATGCCTCGTGACCTGGCAAGGCTCCCCGTCGAGCCGGACCGCCGCCATGGACCTCCCAAACATCACGCCCCGTTGCGGCGACGCGGTTCGCAGTCGCTCCTTCCCCTCCCCCTCAGGGTCCCCCGACTCCACTCCCCCTCGGCCCGCACCCCTGCTCTAGCCTGCCCCTGCCCCGCCCTCCCCCGGCCCGTCTGTTCCTCCGCCCCCGGCTCCATCGCTCGAGCTCCGACCCCTGCCCCTGGTCCTGGCTCTGGCCCTCTGGTTGGTCGCTAATCGGGCCGCTTCTTCACCATGGATGCCGACACCCACTTGCCTCGATCCTATCCAGATATAGAGAGCCAGCCGTCTACAACACACCTACACTTCTCCATCCATAAATATCTCCACCGGCATCATCGCATCATACCTTATCTCCCGCTGCAACCGTCGCTCGGCCCACGAGGGTGTCCCGGTCGTACATATCTCATCGCGTCGGGAGCCTTCCTCTCTGCCTTCTTCCCCTTGACCTGCATCTTTTATCAACATCATCACCCTCATCATCTCCCTCGGCGCCTTCGTCTTCGTCTTCCTCTTCGTCTTCAGCTTCACCTTCAGCTTCACCTTCGCCTTCACCCTCCTCTTCATCTTCATCTTCACCATAATCATAATCATCCTCATCCTCGTCATCTCCCCCTCCCCCTCTTCCTCGTCGGGCCGCCGAGCTTCTCCATGCCCGCCGCATCCTGACTTCTCTACGCACCTGTCGCGCCGAGCACACTCGTCAGCCGCCATTCCCCTAACCTATCTCAAAAATACAAAAACACCGACAAAATAAAACACAACACCCGAAACAAAAACGCCCCTCACCTGGCATCATGACACTCCCCCTCGCCTGTCCTCCTCCCTCTGTCTCCGCGTCCCCGCCGACCGGGGCACAGCGCAAGCGACGTCGCCGAGCGCCGGCGAGCGGCGCCTTGGATGACTGCTTTGCCTGCACCAAGAGAGGCATCAAGTGCGATCGCAGGAGACCCTACTGCTCGCCATGTCTCGAGGTCGGCAATGATTGCTCGGGCTACAAGACCCAGTTGACGTGGGGTGTGGGCGTGGCCAGCCGGGGCAAGCTCCGCGGTCTCTCGCTGCCCGTGGCGAGGTCAGCGCCCGCTCCCAGGAGTCCGCCGACGAACCGACCGCGAGCCAAGTCGTCGGTAACGTCGCTTCGCGAAGAAGACAACATCAAGATCAAGGTCAAGATGGATTCGGTGGCACCCATGCCACACCCCAGCCCCTTCACCACCTACGACTTTGTCAACGTCGCCCCGCGCGGCATCGCCCCCCAGATGCACATGTCGGAGTGGGATATGCTCGGGCCTCACGATTATCCGTTGCAGGACTTCCACCACCAGGACCCCCTGAGCAACGCTCCGAGGCAGCTACCTCAGCTCAACCGGCTGCAGGCCCTGAGCCTGGGCCGAGTGGACGGCTTGCTATCACTCGGCGGCACGTCCCTCGATTCCATGAGCTCCTACGCCGACAGCGACTTTGCGTCGCCCATCAGCCACTCGTTTCCCAACGACGATGCCTCGTACCTGCAGAGCCCGCTGCCCATGTACAACGGCTTCTCGTCGCCCAGCTCCCTCGCAGACAGCCCGATCCCGGGTATGATGGGCGACTCACGTGGTCCCACCTCGTGCCCCGAGCACTACTACGCCCCGTCGGAGCTCAGCTCCAGTATCGGCTCGCACCAGAACCAGTATGACATCGTCGAAGGCCGGCAGCCTCAGCCCTCCCCGGGGCTCCATGAGCTCTTCGGCGACGACGACATGCTAGGTACGTTCTGAACCAGCCCGTGCTCCCTGCACCCACTAACTGGCAAGGGGGTCCGCACCACGCCCAGGGCCCGGGGATGTACGCGACCAGTGCTCGATCGAGCCATCTCGGCTGGGCTCCCGTCCACGAGGACGATGCGCACTCCCAGGCTGCCTCGGAGCCGGACCCGCACAACCTCACCGGCCTGGATTCCATGTCCTCTTCCTACGCTTCAGAGATGCCACCTCGTGTCTCCTTCTTCCTGGACTACTACGAGAAGATCATCTGCCCGGCGGTGGTTTTCATCGATAGCCCCAGCAACCCGTACCGGGAACACATCCTCGGGCTCGCTTCGACGAGCGAGAGCTTGCAGCATGCCATCTGTGCCCTGGCCGCGTGCAATCTGCGCATGAGGCGGAGACAGTCTTTCGGCCCGGACCACTGGCCCCTCGCCCCGCTGGAGCTCGATCTTCAAGACCGAGCGGATCATGGCGGGTCTCGCCCCATCCCCATCCGGCGAGCCTCGCATCAGCCCCGGGCGCCCGACGCGCCGCCGATGGACCCTTCCGTTCAGGAAGAGTACCAGCACCGGACAATGGCAGTCTACCTGCTCAACCAGCAGCTGAGCGACCCGCAAGAGGCTCGTCACGATTACGTTCTCGCCACGCTGCTCATCTTGTGCCACTACCGCATGTGCGAGTCGGGCGTGGCCCAGTTCCGGACCCAGTTTGCCGGCGTCAAGAAGATCCTCGGCATGCGGGACTCGGGGCTGGAGACCGGGAACTGGGGCTGGATGGAGACGCTCTTTACCCTCTACGACGGCATCGCCGCCAGTGTCAACGACCGGGAGGCCCAACTCCGAGGCGGCTACCTGGAGATGATGGCCAGCCCAGCACACCCGACCCACGCTCTAGAGAACTTCGCCGGCTGCGACTCGCTCCTCTTCAAGATCATCGGCAAGCTCGGACGTCTGAACATGCTCTGCCAGCTCCGGCCGGTCCTGGATCAAGCTGGCCCTCCGGGCCCGGAGCACAGGCGGCCGACGCTGCCCCGGCCGCGTCCCGGGTTGGCCGGTCAAGCCCTGGCCGACTTCTACAACCTCCACGCGCACAACTTCGACGGGAACGGGTTTGCGTCGACACTCGACGACGATGCTGCCTTCGCGGCTCTCACGTCCAACACCTCCCCCGACGAGCTCCGCACGACCTTCTGGACGGAGTGGAAGGCTGCACGCATGGCGCTGCAGGGCTGGGAGTTTGACCCCTCCCGCCTGCTGGCCACCCTCCCCGTCACGCCAACCCCGACCCAGCTCCGCGACCTCGGGTACGTCGCTGAAGCCTTCCGGTACGCCGCTCTCCTCTACACGGAGCGTCTCGCTTGCCCGCACCTCCCCTCTTCGCACCTCACCTTCCAGAACCTGGTCTCGCAGGTCCTCACCTACGCCACCAGTCTCGACCACGAGTCTGGTGCCGACAAGTTCCTGCTCTGGCCGCTGTTCGTCTCGGGGAGCGAGTGTGTGAACGAGCTGCAGCAGAACGTCGTCCGGACCAAGTGCAGGGAGATCATGGGGAGGAGCGGATACCTGAACAACCTCGCGGGGCTGCAGGTCTTGGAGAAGCTGTGGGCGGAGAAGGGCGAGCACGCCGCGAGCGGAGACTTCGGGGCTCCTTTCCGATGGACCAAGTTCATGGAAGGCTCTGACGGGGAGTGGATCATGGTGTGAGGGGGTGACCTGCTCCCCGGGGCATGGTGAGTAGGGTTGATGCCGCTCGCGGCATCCGTCACAACGACGCCGCCTCTTCCGAGGCACGAAGACCGGACCACCACGCAATGTTTCGTACGCACGCATCATCACGGCATGGTTCCGGAGAAGGAACTGCGCATGTCGGGTATTTGGGCAGTCAAACCTGGGACTCTACTTGATACCCGTGTATAATTATAATAGACTTTTGGGGTGAAGAAGGTGCTAGACAGACGGGACGATTTGGTGGATAATCTGGGAATCAGCTCTAGACTATATAATGGAAAGCAGAATCGCACGTACAGCACAGACAAGATTGCATCTCCGCCTCGGCCTTGCCTCCTGGGACATTCGAAGCAGCACGGCATAGCAGGGGGCTCCCGAAGTATTATGGGTAGAGCGATGCAGCATTGCGCGTAGTTCCAGGCTCGTCAGGGTCAAGGACCCAGTGAACGAGCATTTCAGAGGAGACTTACCAGGAGTCGTGGCGCCGAGTCTGTCCTTGTTTTGTTTCAGCCTGCTAAGCGAAGCAGGCCGAAGCGAGGACCGTAGACGCACGGTCGGGGCCGGAGACTCCAAGCGACCATCGGTCGGGTGGGTGGTGTCGCGACGACAACCGCGCTCTGCACTTCCCGCGAGCGCCGAGCACCTCCAGCGCCCCGTCGCAAGCCCGGGGCACCTCTCCACAACCGCCTCCCCGGGGACATCGACATCGACCTCGACCTCCTCGCCCGCCGCCTGAATGCCGTGCTTGTCGAGGATGGCATCGCTGCAGGCAGCGTCACCGCGGCGGCCGGGCAGTGCTGGGGATCGCGGGGGGGGAGCCTTCTGCCCGGTCGTGCTCGGCCAAGGAGTCGGCTGCGGCCTCTGCGCTCGTCTCCTGTGGGTAGGTCTCGTAGGAAGGGAGCTGCTGGGCGCGGAGAGTAGGAGCCACTGAGCGAGGAGGGTAGGAGGAGGGCTGTGGGGAGGTGCGTCACGCCGTGGAGGATCAGCCCGAGAAGGATAGAGACGGCAGCGTGCGTGGAGAGTATGCCATCTCAGGTGTGGAAGATCGGGAACAGAGGATCTCCTGCCCGAGAGCAGTGGCTCGCCAGGACGTGAAACCAGCACCGACCGAGGCTGTGCTTGGGGGGCTGTACTCTAGCGCACATCGCCATGGAAGACTTTCAACGATCCCCACGCTCGACATCGCCGCGAAAACAGTCCTCGCACACTACCGACGTAGCCAAAAGACTTGACGACCTCCAATCCTGATGAACAGCTCGTCCTCCCCCGCGTCGCTCGGCAGGTCTCAAGGCACGCCTGGACTGGGCTTCACCAAGCGAGAGGCTGGGGAGGTATCGGGAAGCGCGCTGCGAAGGAGCAGTAGGGAGTGCTGCTGGACAGGTTCGACCGAGGCGGTGCGAGTCCGCCTGCCAGTTATACCGCCTACAACCTTCCGAGGGGAGGGTCGCAGTGAAGAGATGGCTGCAGGAGCCGACAAGTCGACGAAGAAGAGTCTGGGGAGGGGGAAGGCGGAGGGGGATTGACGATTTGCAGGAGTCCGGAGGCGAGGCTGGCGAGGAGGAGGTCGGCCTGGTGGGAGACGACGGACGGGAGACCCGGTGCTGTGATGAAGAGGAACGATTCTGTGGCCGAGGATGTCGTCGCACGTGCGATGCTGTCTGCCGCCCTTGACGAATGGGAGCTATAGTACAGCACACCACGCCTGAGGTTCTGACGCTTCTCGTCGACCCTTGCCATGCGCGGCACCTACGCGATGCAGGTCTTCCTACTAACTGCTGGGTTCCGACGTAGAATTGTTGGAGGTCTTGGTCTGACGGAGTGGATCTGACGCGGTAGCACATGGGTTCGACGAGGTTATTCGTCAGAGCAAGTCTGATAGGGTACAAATGATATTGACCTATGCAGATTCGATCAGGTCGTTGGATGCGGTTCGTTTGACGCAGTTTATCTGACGCGGTGGCGCGACGCGGTTGACTTGACGCGGTGTGCCTGCCATGCGGTTTTGTCTAGATTTGACGCCGTCATCTAATATGATTCGACAGAACGCTTGATACGGTGGATCTCATCTGCTCCATCTACTGATCAAGGCGCGACTGGCAGGGGACATACCACAAGGTGATCTAACGCAGTGATCTGACCAGCTCTGTATGGGTATGACAGGGTGTATCTGGCAGGTATATCTGAGATACGGAATAGAAGAAGGCAAATTTGACACCGTTCTAGATGATCTTGACAGGGCGATTCGACAGGGTAGGTGTAGGTTTGACGGGGTGCTTCGACAGGGTGATTTGACGGAGCTCAGTTAGAGTTGACGTGACAATCTGGCAGTCGCCGTAATGCGGTGAGTTGGCGTAACATGCAGTTCTATGCGAATCCGACGAGGTGAGATGACAGGGTACTTTGACGCAACCTGAGATGAAATCGACGCGGTGATTAGCCAGGGGAGAGGCATGGACAGAGTTCTCTACCGATCTGACATGGTTGATCTGACATGGTTGATCTGGCGTGGTGATTGAGCAGGGGAAGAGGGAGGCGACGACTCAACACCCAGACGCGATCGCTCCTCCGAACCTGCGGATTCGTTTAGAGAGTTTGCAAAGCCGAGATTACGTCCCTTCGACCTTCGAGCGCGCAGTGTCAAACCACGAGTCGAGTCGAGCTAGGACTATGCAAAAGCTTGAACAGGGGGATGGCTCATATAACTACCTGTTCGGTGGATACCCTCTACTTCCGGCCTTTACTTGCGCACCCGAGGGTTATCTTAATGTCTACCGGTAGCTCGAGGAAGGGCTCGACGAGAGATCTCAAAAAGGAACAGTGCAGGCCATGGTATGCGGAAAGGAAGAAAGAAAAGGATTCGTTTCCAAGCCTCATAGCTTCGAGGATGTTCTTCCAAAGCTCAAGGCGACAAGAAGAACTGCAATTGCTAGCTACCGCTAACCAGAAAAACGCTCAAGGTAAATAAATTATCGCATTAGCAAGGGGCGCTTATCTTGGGACAAGGGAGCTGAGGCGACTCTATTCATTTAAGCACCGCTTTAAAACGTACTTGCCTCGGACCTAGAGAGGATAGCTCTCAACTACGGTAAGGTTAGACTCTTACCAAGGAGTCAGGGTCCCTTACGAGTAGAATGGGCTAAAGACTAAATCCAAGGAGTCTTTGCATTAGTTTCCCTGATACTTGACATAAATATAGCGTTTTCCGCTTGTGCCACAAGGTTGAGGACTTATACAGCAGAGTAAAAGGAAAACAGAACAGGGTTGAGATCTGACGCGGTTCTGTATAAATTTGACGCAGTACTTTCAAAGTAGTGCATTTGACAAGGTAAACTTACCAGGGTGGGATATGCATTTGACGGGGTCATCTGACCCGGTCCACGTCTGTTCAATACCTTCGACACGGCTTGGGATAGACACCTATCAAGCATGAGAAGCGCCGGGTCAAGATGCAGAGAGAGCATTTGTGTGGGTGAAATGTTCGCTGTGAGCTGTACGAGCATAGAACAAACCCTCCCTGTCCCATCTCCAGCAGTTTGTGATGGAACCTCGGCGGTAGGTTCGCCCACCAGGCTGACCGAGATCGAGCCAGTGACGTGAAGCTGCTAGTCCTTGCGACTGAGGAAATCTAGCCCATCGACATAAACGGCCCTGCGGAGTGACGTTTTTCATCGTAGCAACAGCGACATTCTGTGCCATGACCTCTTGGCAGGAATCCATGGTGTCTATGCGGAAGCCGAGCGGCGCTGCTGAAAGCTGAAGCTTCTCTCCAGCCTAGGTGCGACGCTGTCGAAGCTGAAGGGCGTTGCCATGTCCAGAGATCTGACCGAGGAACGCTCCGACGCCTGGGTATGGCGGACTCGGAATCAGCGATCGCTGGTTTGTTGAAGCGATTTCACTGCGATCGAGAGATTCCCCTGCAGTCCGTCTGCTGCCGAGTCGGGCTCGAATATGTCCAGGTGAAGCCGGAGCAAGGCTGCTTGCTATTCACTGCCAGTGCTCTGCTTGATCCCGAGTTTCCCACCCAAGATTCCGAGCAAGCCTTGCTGAGTCCAGACTCGGACCGACAATTTGTGTGCGATTTCGGTCTCTGCAGACCACGTGGGATGGACGCATGGGCATGTAGACAAGTGACTATTCAGGTAGGACTTGAAAAAGGGCACGGTTGCGCCGAGTCTACATGTACTCGTTCTAGGGTCTCTAGCTCCCGCAACGTATTCCACCACATAACCCTCTCCACGCTCACTGGTCTTTAGTCAGCTTGAATTTGAAGTCCGGCCAGCCTGCTACGCCAACGTCAACCTTGAAGACCGCTCCAGCGTATGGCTTGGTCTCATCATGGTCGTCGGCGCTAGTGACCCATAGCTCGGTTCCGACAAAGGCTGGGCAAGTGATGCACTTCGTTGGGTACGTGATCTCCCCGACCAGCTCTCCTCCCGGCGAGATCTTCAAAACTCGACTCTCGCCATAGACTGCTTGCCAGATGTTGCCCTCGACGTCCATCTTGAAGCCGTCTGGGTCTCCCTCGCCATGGTGCTGGTAGAACACCCGTTCGTTGCTAAGCTCTCCAGCTGCCCCGTCAAAGTCAAATGCCATGATGCGTTTCTCGGTCGAATGGGTAAAGTAGAGCGTCTTCCCGTCTCGTGACCAGCCGATGCCGTTAGGGATGGTCAAGGAGGAGCGGATGGTTTTCCGGCTCGTCCCAGAGCCGCTCGTATCAGAGCCGAAACAGAAGAGAGCACCTAGAACGTGTCAGCTGTCGTGCCGAGCTCGACGGGATACAGAGTCAGTTTGGACACGGCATGCTCTGCCGCTCTCCGCTTCCCCGGCCCATATTCCCCGCTCACGAGTAGGGAATAGACGCAGACGGTTCCGTGAGGCCACGCAGGGACATGAAGCAAGTGAAACATCAGACTGACCTTCGGCCTGTGGCTCCCCAACCCAGAAATCGTTCATAGTCCCGATCCAGAGCCGGCCCTGCGGGTCAACCGCGCCGTCGTTGCTCCTGAGCCTCTCGTCCTTCTCCTCGCCATCGTAGAATCTCTTCAGGAGCTCGCACCCCCCCGTCTCTCTGTCGAGGACGTAGACCCCACTCTTGCCCCCGACCAGAATCTTCCGGCTCGGGTCGATGCCTTCGATGTCAGCGGTCACGCCAACCGGCATGTCCAGCTGCAGAGTCTCCAAGCTCGCGGGGCCGGCGGCGAGGTCGATGGTGTGCAGCCGCTTCTTGATAATGTCAACGAAGCGGAGCCGGTTGCGGCTCTGCTCGAAGTACGGGGCCTCCCCCAGCGCGCAGCGGAGATCCAGGTATGGCTCGGTGACCGCCCATCGTTGGAAGGGCGTCGGCATGGTTGCGGGAGCCGCGGGAGGGAAATATCTGGCGGCACGAGAGGAGTCGAGGGGGATGTTCGTCGAGCAGGTGGAGGGTTGTGGCGGGGACGTCCCGGCTGGTTGGCGCGCACGCTTTCTCGCTGGAGCGCTGTGCCTCGAGCGAGAACGTACGGAGATATTCCGACGCTGCCGCACCCGCACGCAGGATCCACGCTTTCAGGACGCACCGATGCAGAGCACCTGGTAGAAAGACGGACACGCCCCCAGCGAGAGACATTCACATGCGGCGATGGCCGAGGTCTAACCAGCCAGTTTCGGCGGCCCGAGATGGATGTTCTGGGCAAACCATCCTCGCGCTTGACGGGCCTCTTTTGCCGCCAGGAGAACAGTCGGAAAGGCTGTCGGCAAGAGTCTGCGCGATACACGATGCGACTACTTCCTCGATCGATTAGATATCGGCAAGAGGCATTTAGATTTGATAACAAATCCAGATCCAGATCCGAACGCCAGAAGATGATAAATGGAAAATAGAACTCGAATCATAGCCAGAACAAAAGCCGAAGTCAAGAAGATCGAGAAATCCGATCAGTCGAGCAGCCGGAGCCGCAGCGAAGCCGAGACGTATTGATCACAAGGGAAAGAATCCGCCGTCGCCGGTGGCCAGCGATTCGGAGGCTCCAGACTGTTTTCACGGCTACATCAGACGACAGCAAGGCCACGCCGTAGCAGTATCACACGGAATTGTCGCCTCGCCCGGCGGGCTTCTCAGCAGGATCATGCAGAGGCCGTCCATCTGCGCCAGCTGGGCCTGTCGACCACCCCGGCG
>JAENRP010000045.1:0-90856 GCA_024741835.1 Diplocarpon mali | reverse complement strand
CCAGAGCGTCTATCCCGTCGCCAGCAGCGCGCACAACGGGCGTGCTGCCGCCTCGGCCAGAGCCGTGATCCTGACCTCTGCGCGCGGCTCTCCACCAGGGCGCGTCTAGCCACGCGCGAAAGCCCGATCGTGAAAAGGGGCAGGGCGGACGTAGATCCCCCAGCCGGGCGTCGGAGAGGCTGTCCAACACCAGCTCTGCAGACCCGGCTCGCGAATCTAGCCGGACTCGCGCTAGGTTGGGATAATTGGTCTGAGAAGAGAAGACACGAGGTTGGTAGCGAGATTTCAGTATCCTGAGCATATAGCACTCGTAGATGGCCGGCTCCAGTGCCTGGCGGCGTTGCGCCGCACCTTGGGGAGCTCTAAACCCCATCCGATCCCTTGACGGTGGACCGTTCTCGGGAGGGCTGGCTGATCCATGGCATGAATGGTTTTATTGGCTTCATAAGGTTCACGAACCTCTAGCTTTGCAAGCCCGGCTGCTCATCTCTCACTAAGCCTATTTGATTTGGTCCTGGAACTACGGATACCGCCGTCCTGCTTCGTCGCCGGCCAGGCAGATACGACATGGAAGTATACCGAACCTTGGAGACACACTTGATATCACCCTCGGCAGTACGCTAGAGTAACGCGGTGTCTGTCTGGCCGGCGGCGAAATAGATGAGAGTATAAGGTACGGAACCTGGCAAACCCACTCTTATACCCCCTCGCGCACACGCTAATGTGGTGTTAGTCTTGACCTGCGACAAAGCATGTTTAATAAGCTCGCCTCCAGAGAGTCTGGAATGACTAGAATCCTTCGAGTTCAAAATACAGTTCAATTTAGGCGGGGCGCGAAGTACATAGTCGCAAGATTCCAAGATCCAATACGAGGAATTGCGTCTTTATTTATGTTTTTTCGGCTATCGTCAGACCTACGTCCAAACCTAGTACAGTCCCCTCCCCCCGACTGAACGTTAAATCTGTACTTTGGCGGAGCGTAGAACGAAGCTCTATTCTCCCAAGTAGTTAATGGCCCTTGTTTAGCCTACGCCTTGAGCCAGAATCTAGTTTACCAGTATAATGCACAAGCTAGGATAAGTGTGAAAAGTTCTAGATCCTGACAAGAGCTGAATCCAGTTGATGTCATTAGACACGCCGCCTTGACAGCTACCTAGAGGACCTAGTGGGGCTCTAGTCCAGTCCCGCTTCTGCTCCATGTTGGGTGCGGTTTGGATAATCGGTTTTGGGAGGCATCGATCCGAGTTGCGTGCCTTGGATTTTCCGGAGAGATGGCTGATACGCCGGCACCCGGACCACCTACCTCGATCTCGTCGATACGGCCTATGTTGGGATTCCAAGACGGAGAAGGATGATGATGCAATAGCCTCGATCCTGTGATCGATGAATCCTTGTTATGCAGACACGCAGCGGACCGCCCCAAACCATATTCTTCCTCTCATCATTTTGCAAGTTCAATGGACTCTCGTGACCATGCCCGAGCGTTTGATCGCCCGTGAGTAGTGAGCCAGAGGGTCTAGGGATTTCGAAACGCCAATGACGGTGACAGGTGTGGTGGGGGCGTGCTTCTTATTCCGCCATCTGGGTTTGTCTGACACCGGCGATTACCTAGGTTTGTTTGATTGAAGATGTCTTACTCCGATCGCCCGCCGGGCTGGGACCGGAGATGAAGCGGTCGGTGTCGAAGCGTCTCTGTTTTCGCCGACAAGTCGAGGACTGAGTCCTGAGTCTACGGAGCCGACTCGCATGGCTGGTCCTCGGCAGAGAGCTCCTGACTCTTTGCAAGGTGTTAGAGTTGGGAGAGGGGAGCATGCGGCAGCAAGCCTCAGACTCAGACTCAGACATGGTGACCGCAGAGTTACCGGCCACTGCAAGCGTAGATGCAGGCTGCACGCTGCGCGCTGCACGCTGCAGGCTGCACGCTGCACGGCGATAGCACACCAGGATAACCCAATCAAGCTCCCAGTCCACCTCGAATCCGCTTTCCACCCCACCCGGCCGACCTGACCGCGACTGTAATCCGTAGAGCATCAAGAACAATGGAGAGTGGACACAACGCACCACCATCAAAGCATGAGCATGCCTAGTGATCCGACCAAGGACCAAGTACCTAACCCGTCTAGACTCCACTGCGGTTACTCGTAGCCACCACGCGCATGCCACGATCAGCGCAGGCCGGGAAGAGCGAGGGGACTCGGAAGAAAGGGAAGAAAGAAAATCGCCGTTAGCACCAAGCTGCGGAGTGTGATTGGTACAGGGCGCACCCGGGGAGATCATGGTGCGCCGCTGAGCGCCGAACCCACGGTATACCAAGTATCTCCCCAGTATGTGCTGACAGCTGCTTGAACCCTCCCATCACCAGACTACCCAGTCATCACCTGCTCCGAACACTAGCTCCTGCATCGTGGCTGGACAGCACCAGAGCTGGTTGCGACGGCATGATTGCTCGCAGCGCCATTCCGAGTACCACCGCAGACCCGGCTATAACGATCGTCTCGGCCGGGACGACAGAGTCAATGGTACGTATATATGACGAGCCGGGTGCCAGGCCCTCGACGAGCGCCGAACAACAATCTGCTCGGTCATGGACATATGATCGAGCCAGCTCTTGTTCGATCTGCTGCGGGCTAGCTGGTCTGGTCCATAGGGAGGTAGAAACCTACGATGCAGGAGGAAAGAAAAGTCGGATTCTTTAGGGTACCGTATGTGACAGGACAAGACATGGCCGGGGAGGGTGCCGGCTCCGCTGCATTGATCGATCCCGGAAAATTGCCTATATCTTGGCCAATCCTTCTCCACTCTCGTCTGCTTCCATGTCCGAATTAATCTCCCCGTTGGCCGTGGCGCGAGGAAATGCTGGGTAGTAGGTAGCCAGGGTAAGTATTGCTTACATTACGCCCCAAGGCTCATGGTACTGTGACTAACCAGTGCGCGCTTCCCCGTTACCACTTGCTTGCCACGATGACATGGACTGTCGCTCTCAGTCTGGCCAAGCGGTCCTGGGTGGGAGATAGTTCGGAAGAGTCGAAGAGTAGAGCAGCCTAGAGGTAGGGGCAATCAGGAGTGGAGAGGATTGTGTTGTGAACACCGTCCCAAGGCCAAGCCAATACTTTCCGAGTAGAATGGGAGGCAGCTGGAAGCCAAGGGCGAGGTCACGAGGGGCCGCCTCCATCGAAGTAGGACACAGTACTAAGCCGGACCCACGTGCACGTGCGCGTGCACGTGCTTACTGGAGGTGGAGGTGGAGGTGGACCTGAACCTGAACCTGAACCTGGACCTGGCCCTGGACCTGGACCTGGACCTGGTCGAGTTCTGGAGAGGGAGGCCTGGGGTGGAATGATGGTAGATACAAATCACCTTCGGCCGGGCACCTCTTGGATGCCGGGTCCCCATCGTGCTGTATATGACTATATATTCTCTCCCTGCACTGTCTTGCTCTAGGGTGGCTCCAAACTCTCCTAAAAACGGCGAAGCCAGGAGCCAAACCGTGAGAGTCAGGCAAGGTAGTCAAGGGAAGAGGTAGGTAGGTGGGTTATCCTGGCCCAGTTGGCGAGCCCAACACGTCTCTTGGCCGGGTAGGGTATGGTATCATCTACCTCACCTTTTACCTTACGCTCGACTCTGGATATACTTTACTAGAGTAGCGTATTGTACGAGTGGCATGTAAGATCCGGTCAATGTCAAGCAGCGCAGCATACCTCGTACCTTCCTGACCTTGAGCTGGCTAGCATTCCTGAGCTCACGTGGCCCTGGTCCGAGTTCAGTACACGGGGACTCTACACCTCACACATTACCTCCACACTACACATTACCTCTACACGACACATTCCTCTTCACCTTACACAGTCTCCTCTGGCCTCGCAGCAACCATACTTCGTACTGCGACTGCGACTGCGACGACAACTACAACTACATCAACCTTACCGGACCCTACTCAAACAAGCTCTCAGCCTTTCCTCCCCTTCCCAAGCACCCAGTTTGCTCCCAGAACGAAGCCCGCCTTGTTGAGACGCCCCTGCACGACCCTTGGACGACCCCGGTTGGTATGATCTCTCTGGCCCTGGTCCGTGAAGGCGTCTCAAAGTCTTCGCTGGGCGGCTGGCGTGGGACGGGGAGCCCAAAAGCTTGGGGGTCCCCGATGCAAGTGAATCAATTCTGTTGTTTCCTGCGTCGAGCTAACAGCGTCATCAGTACCTTGGGCTTCCAGTTCCAGTTCCAATTTTCATTTCCATCTCCATCTCTATTCCGATTTCTCGGACTGCCAGCCAGCCATCATCGCCGTTCTTCCTGCCACGAGTTGTCAGCCTGTCCCCTGCCTTGTCATAAGGGGAAAGAAAGAAAAACAAAATCGAGGAGAAAAAAAAAGTCCTGAGCGCCAGCTTAGAATTGTCCCATACCATCGAATCCGCTCTCGTCCACCACTCGCTAGGCTTTCCTGCGCTTCTTGTTCAAGACTGGTCCGTCTACCACAGCCCTCCCACTCTCAGTCGGCTTCCCCGATCCTCTGGATCACTGGACGGGCAGCGCTGGCTTTGCAAAATCTCCCTCGCTGCGCAGCAACTAATATCCCCGTGCCTGCCCCAGTGCCTGGCCCGACAGTTGTAGCCGCTAGCTTCTGCCTCCAAAGCCTGCCGTCTACCTCCTCAGCTCCAATAACTGCCTGGCCGCTCCCCCGCAACCTCCACTGTCTACGACCAACATCACCGACGCATCCCTGCCCAAAAAACAACTCACCTCACAGGACCGGGTGTAGCACACAAACACGACCCGGAGGCCCTCGGTGCGTCGCATCAGCAATGTCCCGCACTTGAAGATCGATCCCAACTCACACCAAGTCATAATCCAAGTGAGAGCAGCTCTTGGCCCTTCCTGAACTCCTTGGCAGGCCCAAGTCCTATCTCGACCTGGCTCTACAAGGTCTTGCGAGGCGTCCCGTGTACGAGGTCAGGACTTCCCTTGCTTTCGCAGACGAGACGCAAACGTCGCCGCATTCAACGCAATTCCCAAGTCTCAATAACCCGGAGCGTCTTGAGAGCCGTCTTGCCGATTTTGTGTCCCAACTTCACAGCCATCGGCAGGCTTGGGACGGAGTTGAGGGTCGTCAATGTCCCGGTCCTTGGGCCGATCCAGGGTTAGGGGTCCAGGACTCGATGTCGCAGAGGCCTTCTGCGTCTCGTCCTGCGTCTCGGTCGCCGCCCGAAGGTCAAAGACTTGTTCTACCGCCTGTGCAGCTTCGTCATGATTGCCAACAGGAGGTGCGACGTGCAGCAATACCTCAGCCGGAGCCTGAGGTCCGGGCATACCCTCAGCATCTGCCGGCGTCTCAGCATGCTCCGACGTCCCAGCCTCCACCGCCGAGAGAGGGTTGGAGGTCCTCGAGACAGCCCAGGGATCTTGGGGTTCATTCCATACTCAACCCCCCAGAATCAGAGAGTGGCGAGGATTCGCGCCGTCGCATGAGCGGAGGGACGAACGAGTCTCCGATCTCCGCAGTTGGGCTACCATTCGAGCCAGGTTCCTCCGCCGCCGCCGCCTTGCACACGGTCCCTGGCCAGCAGATACCCTTGGGCATGTCGCCAGCGGGAGAATCGCACGCTGCCGCATTTTCCAGAGCTCCGCGCCGAATTCTCACCCCGAATTCGCCGTCAGCTCGAGCTGTGACCGCAGGAAGAGGGGCGGTTGTAGGAACCATCGACGCGCATCAGACTCCATTCCTGGCCTCGAGAGGGCGCAGATACATAGCAGAACCCGGGACGCACGCGTCTTCGGAAGCCCCTGGAATGCCGACTCCTACATCACATCAGCAGCAGCACGGCACAATGCAAGCTCCTGGCCGTACATCACTATCGCAGAGCGCAAGTCCTAGTATCACGGTCTCGTCGAGTAAACCTCCATCCAGTCATGACTCCCCGGCGTCGTTTTTCCACAAAGGAGCACCGGCGGTCCACCCCAGCTCATCGTACTATCCGGGTTCGTCGTTTGGGACTGCGATACAGGCAGGGGGCAGGATGCAATATCAAGGTCTCTCCGGAATACCTGAAGGTCCGTACACTGCTCCTGCTCCTCCATCACAATGCAGCTCCTCCCATCCCAGCAGTGCCAGTAGCTCAAGGCAGGTTTCTGCTTCAGATCCTATCCAAGTCCTGACAATAACCACGTCTGAAGGCATCTATACCGTACCTGTTGACGTGACCGCTGCATCACGGGAAGCTGACAGTAAGAGAGCTCGCAACGCTGGTGCTTCAGCTAGATTCCGTCAACGCAGAAAGGAGAAGGAAAAGGAGGCCAATACCAACATCGACAAGTTGCAGCAGCAGACACGTGATCTGGAGCGAAAGCTGCTGGACGCGGAGCGGGAACGGGATCGGTATCGGCAAGAGCGCGATCGGTTGCGCGAGCTCGTGTGCAGGAATCCCGATACGAGGCACATGGCCATGCAAGGACCACCGAGTCCTCAGAGCGTGCGGTCCGGAGCTCTTCCGGGGATCGGGCAGCAGCAGCTTGGGGCCCACCCGCAAACGGGGTTCCCAGAGTCCGAAGATATCCCGGAGCGCGCCTCGAGGAGGAGGAGGACGGACATCCAAGGAGCGTTTGCCAGCTTACCGTACGCCCTTCCTCCCGCTTCAACTCTTACCCCCGTCCAAGCCCACGCATACCCACCCGGGCTTGGAAGCCGAGGACATACAAGCCTCCCCCCTCTACGAATAGACAACCCGTCCGCACCCCAGACTCCGAATCCGAGCACCGCTCCTCCGACAAGTGCTGGTCCGCCGCCTGCACTCGATCCCTATGCACGAGGATCGTGGGATCAAGGATGGTCGGGTGATACTGCACGCCGATGATCTGTACGACACGGGTATATCCACGATATGCGCACACCCTGCGAGCGAGAAGGGTGCCGACGCCATTGACTGTACTCCCAACACGATCCTCGACGTGCACAGCACAGCCGACGCGTCTGGACATAATTCCAATTAACTTGCCGCCATCAAAACAGGGTCTCGCTAAGCGAGATCACATTAATCCATTGTATCTAATTGTGTATTTCTACCATATTTCTCATTTTGCCGTCGTCATCATCATCATGGAGGGAGCGAAGAAGACCAGCATGGTCGGGCGACTGACCGGGTACATTTTCTTTTCAGCGAAAGCAGCGACTATACCCTTACGTAACTGTTGTCAACTTCATACCATTTTGCGTTGAGGCCCTTTCATATCTTTGTGTACTGTCGGCCGGCTACCTGAATTTGCTTTCGCATTTAAGCACGGAGTTCGCACCGGGCCGCATCTCGCACGGCGCGTGGGAGTGGAGGCTGTCTCTTCTGGGAAGTCCAACTACGAATTGGAAGGGACTCTTGAGGACTGGGAAAGCTGTTTTACCAGATGGGAGTGGAGGATCATCGGAAATATGGTCTCCTAGTTTGGAAAAGAGAAGACTGGAAAGGCTGTGTAAAGAATCGAGGGATACACGAAAAAAAATCAGAATGTCTCCATGGTCTGGCAAGTGGTGGTCAAAGTGAGTCTGTGCCACGCATCTCGGCCCACCGACTCTTTTATACCTGCAGGGAATCGTACCCGTTTCTAATATCCATACACGTGCCGATTGAGGCGTAACAATCGAATATGTGAGATGATCACCGCACCCTCCACTTCGCACAGAAAATCGGTGCCTTGGACGGTTCGCGTCGCAGCGGATTTGCACGGCCCCAATAGACAAGACGCATGCTACCTTGTCGACTAGCACTAATGCACTGTGTAAAAGCCTGAGCATGCTGCTAACAAACACAGAGCCTCCAGGTTGTTCGTGCCACGTAATCTCACGGGGTAAGAGGCTTAGAGCAACGGCGCCTGGGTGACTTGGTCTCCAAATTTGTAGTTATCCTTCCCCAGCCTGTGACGCGATAGTACGTGGTGAGATATCTTTTTCACCCCTTGGGAAGTTCGTCCGTGGGTAGTAAAGATTCGTCCTGAGTCTGATGTAATGAAGCTCCGAAAGTTGCCGTAACATTAGATGCTGCTGGCCGCTGGTCACTTTTAAGTAAATACGAATTTCGCGCCGCAACACACATCCAGAGAAGATGGGTAATCATGAGAGAGACAGTCGTGATGTCTGTTGGCTGCGAGCTTAACGCCGAACTACGATAAACAGCAAGCGAGGCCCAAAGAAGCATATTCAGCCGACACCGAGCTAAGCCTATTTAAGCAGTCCAGCTGCCCAGAGCTCCCCCCACTATCATGATCCTACCCGGCGACTCAATTTATGTGATAAGATAAGTATGAGGTCGTGAAGCCGCGCTCCTTTCCTCCTCTCGATGTCCAAACGATTGTTGTCACTCCCAGTGCAGCTTCGCAGCTCTTGGTTTCAGCGAATCGTCAGGGTCTGCCGTCAACAATCGCAGCTCGCAGCTGCGTGGTTCTGCCTGTGCCCCCATCGTCCTGCGGTAGCACTCGAGATATTTGGCTGCCGGTCATTCCGAAGCACTCCTGTCAGGATGTCAGACCTCTCGGTGGAGCTCACGGCTCCCAATGGCAAGAAGTACACACAGCCAACAGGTCTATTCATCAACAATGAATGGGTGAAGAGCAGCAACGGCCAGAAGCTCACCTCCATCAACCCCACGTACGCCACTCTTGCATGGACACAACCCGCCAAGGATGCATGCTGATCATTCCCAGCGACGAGACCGAGATAGCATCCGTCTACGCAGCTACCGCCGACGACGTCGACACCGCGGTCGCTGCTGCCCGCAGAGCATTTAAGGACCCCTCGTGGCGCGATATCTCCCCTACCGATCGAGGAAATCTGATGATTAAGCTCTCTGATCTCTGCGAAGCAAACAAAGATCTCCTCGCCACGATCGAGACGTGGGATAACGGAAAGACGTACGCAGAGTCTCTCGGGGACATCGGAGAGGTTACCAGCGTGCTGAAGTACTATGGTGGCTACGCAGACAAGATCCACGGCCAGGTCATCGATACCGGACCAAAGAAATTCGCCTACACGATCAAGGAACCAGTTGGCGTCTGTGGCCAGATCATCCCTTGGAACTATCCGCTGGCCATGGCGGCGTGGAAGATTGGCCCTGCCTTGGCATGTGGGAATACCATTGTGATGAAGGCTGCTGAGCAGACCCCACTGAGCATCCTCGTCTTGGCGAACCTGATCAGAGAAGCTGGGTATCCCCCCGGAGTCGTCAACATTCTCAACGGTCACGGCCGGGAGGCCGGTGCTGCCATTGCTACCCATCTGGGCATTGACAAGGTTGCCTTTACTGGAAGCACCGGCACCGGAAAGGAAATCATGAAGATGGCAGCTATCAACATGAAGAATATTACTCTGGAGACCGGTGGAAAGTCACCACTGCTTGTTTTCGATGATGCAGACCTGGAACAAGCCGTCAAGTGGGCACACATCGGTACGGGTCCCCGCTCTCCTCTAAGCACATGGGCTAATCGCAACAGGCATCATGTCCAACCAAGGACAGATATGTACCGCCACTTCTCGCATTCTAGTTCAAGATACCATCTATGATACATTCGTATCGGCCTTCAAGGAGCAGGTCCAGAAGGTTTCCGTCGTCGGCGACCCATTCGCCGAAACCACATTCCAAGGACCTCAAGTCACCAGGTCCCAATACGAGCGAATCCTTGGTTTTGTCAAGGCGGGCAAGGAAGAGGGTGCAACTCTCATTTCCGGCGGCGAGGCTTTCACCTCCGGTCCTACGTCTGGGAAGGGCTTCTTCATCTCCCCCACAGTCTTCACAGGCGTCACGCCCAGCATGAAGATCTTCCGAGAAGAAGTTTTCGGCCCATTCGTCGCCATTGCTAGTTTCAAGACGGAAGATGAGGCTCTCGAGCTGGCCAACGATACCACATTTGGCCTTGGAAGCGCTGTGTTCACCCAGGACCTTACTCGGGCTCATAGGATTGCCAAGAACATTGAAGCGGGTATGGTATGGATCAACTCGAGCAACGACTCGGATTTTCGGATCCCCTTTGGTGGTGTGAAGCAGAGTGGTATTGGACGCGAGCTGGGTGAGGCTGGTCTGGCTGGATACACCCAGATCAAGGCAGTGCATGTAAATATGGGTGCTAGGTTGTAGTTTATTACTGTGTGGTCTTAACGATGAGACGCAATGGTTTCTAAGCTCCATGCGGCGTTCTGGTCAGTGAAATCATCCTACTTAGCACCAGGCTTCCAGCCAAATTTAGGAAGAAAGTCCAATAAGGAGCGTGTCATCACGGTCTGACTTGATCGTCTTCATTGCCAGCCTGATCTTCTGGGTAGCTTTAGCTCAGGATCATCTTCAGTAGGATCTTTCCCCACCGACTATCCCGGAGGGGAAGAGGATCAAGAGGGGAGGGGGCAATCAAGTCACGGTCATGTGTCTACCTCATCCTCACATCACGCGTCACGCATCACGCATCACGTGCACTGACACCTCGCTTAGACCTTGACGTCGAGCGTTGCGACCTCCCTACCTAGCACCCCCCGAGGCAACCTTCTGGATTGGATGTGACGATGTGGTGGGCGCTCGCGGGCGTGGATCCGGAGAATGCATCGGGCTCTGCTGGGGGGAGATGGCTGGACATTCCATGTTGGTTGTGCCATCATATGTGCGCTCGTGGTTGGCCACAGCTTCTCGCTCAGGGGGGCGCTGGCGTGCCCGGGTAGAGGTGGCTTGGCATCTGCGGAGAGCTGCAAGTCGATTTGGCTTTGGGGGAGAGGCGTGGGAGTAATCAAGAAAGCTTTTTGGGGACTTGGCAAGCCACATCTTGGCCGTCAGATTATATCCTTGTGAAATTCTGCCTGCTACTTTAAACACAATGAAATCACTCTATTCACAAAGAAGCTTCACATGACCTGCGCAACATATTCATTTGTTGCTGTTGCTGGTAGACAAATTCATCTGAGATCACAAAACATACCCGCGCCCGCCAGTGACAGTCCAATCTCTCACTCCTCTGGCCTCCTCAAGTTCGACGCACCACCAAAGGGCTTCTCGGGCTTTGTCAGCCTGGCCGCCTTCCTCGTAGGCCCGAGATAGAGCGAACCATGCTTCGCTGTAGTTCCACCCCGTGCCCAGTTTCGTGAGCGCGGTGAGCAGCCCGTAAGCTCTATCACGGGCTGCAAGCCGGTTCAGGAGAGCAGTGGAAGATTCCTTGTGGCTGGGCTGCAGTCCGGATGAGATACAGCCAGGGGTAGCCACAGCTTCTTTTGGTCCGTGGCTAGTGCTCGATGTCGCTCTTGTGGAAGCAAGACCAAGCGGTCCGTATGGTAGTATGGGGGCTCTGGAAGAGTGCTTGTGAGGAGGCGTTTGGCTTATGGGCAGAGTTGATGAGGTAGGTGAGGCGTCAAGAGTGGATGACGATGGTGTGTTGAGAGGGCCTGGAAGAACGAGTGCTGGAATAGTAGGCGGGGGAAGCAGATCTCCCGTGTAGATATCCAGAAGAATGTTAGAGAGCCCAACAATGGCAGAGGGATGGTCCGGAAAGTGTGTAAGAGCTGATTCGAAGAAGGCCAGTGCACTGTAAGGGACGCCCTCTGCCAGGGCAAGGAAGCCGCGCTGACACTGTTTAGTGAAAGCCTCCAAGAAAGTGGTTTGGATGGAAGAAAGTTCATACCTCTGCAAATACATCACCCCACAACTGTTGGACGTCTTTGCCGCCTCCCCATCCTGCATTGCTTATCGAAACATTGCCGGTGGTGTCCGCCAATACATCCGCTTCGGCTTTTTCAACCAACTTACCGGCCTCCTCAAGAGCCCCTCTCGCATCATCATAAAATGACGCACGTCGGTAAAATCCACTGATAAGTAACCAAACCTTCACCAAGATTGCGGATCTTCGTCTCCTCTCCTGATCCTTGGGAAAACGGGTCACTGGGGTTGTGGAGGATGAATATGGCGATGCATGTCGCAATTGAGCTTCCTGCAAGGTTTGGGTCCTGCGGCTGTTGGGTGATAGCTCCTCGTGTGCTATCTGCTCAGACTGAGGCGGCAATGATCCCGGTACAGTGGATTTCCGTAGGTTCTTGCTTAGATTGGTGTTGCCTATCTGCCCGTTGTTGGGAAACCACTGGTTTTTAGGTCCAGTTTCCGACGGAGGCGTAAAGAAATGCTCGCCGTCAACAGTGACAGGGATTTGACTTTCGGAGTTATTCACGCTACTACTATTACGCTTTCGAGCTATGCTGGCACTTATAATCCTGTTGGTGCCATTCTTCTTCCAGACACTCTCGTTCCGCTTCTGCAACTTCTCGTGATGTTGTTGTTTTGCTGCACCGCCCTTCTCATTTGTGACTTGGATGGTTGGGGCCGTTGAGCTAGCCACTGCATGCGTACTTCGTGGTCTTGGAAGTAGCCCAGGCGTATCCTCGATTGTCAATGAGCTCATGTGCGATAACCTAACTGACCGTCCCGACCGTCCAAAGATACTGCCCTTGACACTTCTGAACGTGCCAATAGAGCTCTGAGGTTCCACGGTCAAGACACTGTTTGGCACAGCTAGAGGAGCCGAGTCTTTCGACGGATCGCCAAAGAGTCTCGTGTAAAGACTCAGGAGCTCATCGCTTGCATTCACTGCAACCTCTGGGCCTTCAAGCACTTCGATGATAGCAAGCTGAGTCATCTTCACTTCAAGGACACTCTCCTTTTCAAAATCGTCCATGACATCAACGACACCTTTTTTTCCTGAAATTGCCTTCTCGTTCAGCTGAGCGCTCCTGTACTCCATGTTGAGATCTGCCTCGCCGAAAAGATGTTTGGGGTCTTGAAATTGCTCGAAGGCGCCTTCGCAAGATCTAGCAGCTGTTGCAAACTCCTGTCGTGCACTCAGCAGCAAAGCCATGAGATGCCATAAGGGGATCAAGGATCTTTCTCTCGTGAACAGGCCTGGAGTCGGACCCAAGTGCTCTGATGTGGCAGCTGATGAGCGAGGCAATAGACCGCTTTTGACTGCCTCAATCGCAGCTGGCAATTCTCTCCGCTCGGCAAGTATCGTTCCTAGCGCGAACAGTGTTTCAAAATCTGCTGTATTGTTGTATTGTGGTAATAGAGCTCTGCGAAAACACTTTATCGCGTGTAGTTGAATGTCGGATCTGGTTGATGCTTCATACGTTAGTCGCGCCCACTGGGCGTGAGCAATGCCAACGGAGCGCCAGGCGAGGGCGATTACACTCGGGGCAATCCTGCTATTCGGATCCGGACTTTTACTATTCTCTAGTAGATGACCATTTCCGTGATATTCATCAGCCGACTGATGCTTGTCTAGCCAGTCTTCCAAGAATTGGGTAGGTGCTTTTGCTTTTTCTGCCGCGTCTAGGGACCCGTAGCGACACAAGGCCTTGATACATGCAGAAATTGCCTTGAGAACCGTCTCGTCGTCGTCGAGACCCTGTATCGATTCGCCTGTTTTCTCAACTCGAGCCTTTCCCTTTCTGACAATGTCCAGGTACGTATCAAACGCTTTAAAAGCAATGTCAAACTCCGCCACCGCTAGATGGACAGTAAACAGATGACGCAAAATCGCTGTCGAGTGAAATGTCTTGGTAGCAGCCCGGTAAAGAATATCCAGAACACCCCTACTCACCGCTTCTGCGCCTCCCTCTCCGAGATCGTGTTCCTCCCAGCCACTGCCGCATAGGACGCGCCAATTACGCATGACTATTTCGACAAATGCCTCAACCTCCTCACTTGCTTCTTCGGCCTTTGGAAACAGAACCTCACTCAATAACAAAGTCTCATATTTTAATTCGACCTTCTTCAACTCGGCTCTCTGTTGGAGTCTTGTAGATGTTTCGGTATAGGCAGCTGTGAGGGATGTGGTTGGAAATGGTAAGTCCTGCTGGAGAAGATCCGAGAGCGTTATATAGTATTCCTTCCATACAGACCGCCGCGACACATCTGCTTGAGATGCTCGTCCACCTACGGGTGCCGAAGCGAGGCTTTCCCAGAACGCCGCCCATGCCCTGAATGCTGACAGGGTCTCGGTCTCTAGGATTGGTGAAACCCTCGATTTGACAGCATGGCTTGAGAGCATGCAAAACCCAGTTAGATACAACTCCATCCATGATCGTAATCCTTTTCCTTGCTTTGGACTTGACGAAGCGCTCATTAGTATCGGCAACCCGGATTCGAAGGTATCGAGTGCATCGGTCATAGCTCCGGCCCTCTCTTGTGATTTCCCTTTAATGTATAATGCCCTCAGGGCGCATACCTTCGTCCATTGCGCAGATTCTTTATTGGTACCGTCAAGTTGGGAGAAATCCTGTTCTACGCTTCTGGGAAGCCTTTCCACTGCTAGTAATGGTTCGTCCAGCTGCCAATGCAACCAGCCCAGACATACTTGCGCCTGGAACTCATCCTCAACAAAAGTCCTCTCTTTCTCGATGGCTTCTAGAAGCAGAGGGACATAGCGGGAGATGCTCGAAGACTGCGAGGATCCGGTAGTCGTAGTAGTATTTGAGATTCTGGCAGTGTTGGGCCGGGCGGTCCCTTCACGATTATGAGAGGCATAGGCAACTGCATATTCCGCTTCGGCGGTTATTCCAAGACCTATCGGAAACTGTTAATCACCGCACGAAAGCTCTCCAGACCTGCAGAAAGTAGAGAGAGGAATCCGAATAGTTCACATGGCGATAGTACGTACAGGTCCGCTGCGGCGCATGCTTCCTGACCTTCCTTATCAATTCTGGTACGACCTCCCAATTCCCCTCGCAGCGGGCCTCATCCAGCTGCTGGATATACTGGGCGGCCTTTGTTTGTTCACGCTGGTCATCAATCGTCAGCAGGTACTCTGCGGTGAGAAAACATGGTCGGACGAACGCTCATGGCTGGGACTGGAACTGGGGCCGGAGGTGTTGTAACGCCTATTGACTTCAAAAGCGCATAGTTCGAAGAGCATGGTAGATCAGCAGATACATATTCGCATGTTGTAGAGAAGCGGGGGGGGATCGGATTGGTTAGCAATTGAAGCGGACTGAGATGAGGCTATTCAATGCTACTCTATTCTGCTCTGCTTTGGCTCAGGACAGAAGGTCAGGTCAACTTTTCGGTGACGACGGTGACGGTTTGGCGCGGTATTACAGCGGGTATTTGCGATCGGATGAATTCAGCCAATCAGCGCGCATTCGCACGTCCCACGGAAAAACTCAAAACTACAAGAATATTTACGACTTCCTCGGCATACAAGGCGCCGTCTGGCATGAATTGGGGGTCTTTACGGGATTTTGAGCGCCTACTGGAGAATTACCCACCCGAAATTCCCACAATCGACACACTGCGTTTAAAATCCTCTTGCGTCACATCAGTCTCGAGATATCTTCTCCTCGACCTTTCGCCTAGTCAGTCCGTATTGCAATCGCATACATCGATTTGGTACTGGAGAACCCGTCAACATTGGGTTCCTCATTTGGGGTTGGTTGTCTTTCCTGCGGATCTGTCTTGTCTTTCCTAAAAAAGCCGCAGTCCAAATGAGAACAGCTTCCCACACAAATTGAAGGACCAGATCGCATTCGTAGTCTTCCTCTTCTCGTTATGTCTCTTCCACCGGAGCTGAAAGTTTTGTGTTTTCAACTTTCCTCTACTCCGCCTACTGATCTTCCACGCCTTACGCCCACACTTCTTCGTCATGTATCTCGTTGCCAGCTTCCTCTAACCAGCCCTTCCGGCCATGCCTGTCAAGCCGATGCTTCTGCCTCCTCTGTCCTTGTACACAAGCTTAAAACACAGCTATCAAGCCTGCTCAGTGGAAAGAGCCCAGAGGGAAGATTCGCAGCAGTCGTCTTGATCAAGGCGGTGGTTGAAGTCGGCGGATGGGAGGTCTTGCAAGGCGTCGAGTCATGGGTTCGAGGGTTACTGTCTATTCTCGGGGTCAGAAATGCCTTTTTGTAATTTGAAAAAGTGCTGACCATATTGCAGAAGTCCGATTCTCTTGCAGTCAAGGAGTTGTGCATCATGACGCTCACCACGATTTATTGCATGACGCAGCAGTATCAAACGCTCGTCCGGGAGATTACCACCCCAACTTTGCCGACCTTTGTAACCGCTTGTCTGAACTTGATATCCGCGTCAAAGAAGAACTTCCAAACTGGACCGTCATCTCTCGAGGAGAATATTTTCCAATCATTTGCTGTACTTGTGCCTCGACATACTGCCGTCTTTCGTCCATTCGCCTCGCAGATACGTCTTGCAGCTCGCCCTTATCTTGCTCCAACCTCGTCCGATGGGTTCTTCGCATCGCAGTCGCTGAGAGATACTGCTCGGCGGCTGGTGGTGGTCGTTCATCAGACTGCTGCGAAGAATTCTAGCGCGGAGGAATGGGGTAGAGGTGTGCGTGAGCTCATAAAAGCCACTCACCTGACCGCCGATTACGTGTTTCGCGCTGTTGTCGAGGATTGGGAGTCAACTTCTGGCTATGCAGGTGCAGCTGTCGACGTCAATCAAGAGTTGCGTGGTGGTTCTGCGACTGGTGAGGACCTGCCCTTGTGGACTGGTATCCATGCCGGAGTAGAGCGCCTAGCTGGCAGACTTGAGATGTTAGCAGAATACTTCAACGTTGAGACATCTGCACCCGTCGCTATCCCTCTTGGCGCGATTATGGACTTGGTAACCAGAGCCCTCTCTATCGCCACTCCGGCGCCTGATTCTTCCGCTGGATACAGGGGTGCACGCCTCCACCCTGCAATTGATCGCGACGAGCGAGACGGGCTGTGGGTTGGCATGCCTCAGATATATATATCTGCTCTGCATGTTGTCGATTCAATTGCACTGAGGCTCGAAAACGGCTTCTTGGCTCTGGCGCAGGAAAGCTTTGACCAATTGGCATGGGTCTTTGAGTACGGCAAGAACAGTGCAGAGTTTCGCCTAGCTGCTTACAGCGTTACTGCAAAGATACTCTTACACGTTGGAAGAAGCTTCACTCAAGCTCAGTGTGAGAAGAGCTTTGCCATTATTCAGTCTTGCTGTCGAGACTTACAAGTGGCCTGTCTGCAACTCGGTGATGCTGATGTTGGTGCTGGGGCGAAACCACAAGGCAATACCGACGCTGGTACGTTCCTACGAAGCAAGCTTGCCGACCCCATTGAGGGGAGTATCAACAACCTTCAACTTGAGGCTGCTGCTAGGGGACTGCTACCCTTGGTACTTTCTCACCTGCCTCAACAACACCTAAGTCTATCCGTGCGAGCCTTAGTCGACCGTACTTCTATCTTGACTCACCATAAAGACGCCATGGTAGCCAGCATATTGAACCCAACCTTTGCAGCCAATGGGAGTGTTCTACCTAGCATACTACCGCACTTGACAAGAGACTTTGGCCACGACGCTGTCGTTGAGATCTTGCTGCGGCCGCGCATGCCCATCGTCCCTTCCTCGACAACATGTGCCACCGCGAACGATGATGTGGATGGAGAGTCCCAAGATGAAGATATGAACTTCCACCCTGGATGTACCTCTGCTCAGCAAGATATTGAGCCTGTGCCTGCAGTCGCGAACCAAGTTCCTTTCGCTGTCGCAGGACAAGCAGGCCTCGGTAAAGCCATTGACCAGCCTAAGTCACGACCACTCTCACACCACTCGTCATTTGGCAATACGCTATCGACAATAGAAGTCCCACTCCTAGAGAGCAATGTCGTGGACTCTGCCCAGACCTCACGAGCCGCTCCACAGCCCCAGGCTCCCGACCACCCTATGGATGAAAGCTCTGACGACGGCAGCGTGCACCTCACGATGCAATTGGACACAGACTCGGAGGAAGATGACTAGAGGATGCGAATATCAAGAATGACCCTCAGCAATGCTTCCGCAATGCACGGTAAAGGCACCTTCATGGACACAGTCCCTGCCTCTGGACGCTTAGCCATCATGTAAGCTAGGGGCAGACATTTTCTTGCAGGAGCATGGGTGTTGGACTTAAGCCCGGGTACCAAATCGGAGCTGCTGATGGTTCGGTGGCCATTATAGCGCTCCACACAAAACGCCGAATATGACTACATTTTCATCAACGTCAAATTTTGCGGCGCTAACTTTCAGTTCCTAGCGGCTAGTACGATGTCCTCTGTGATATGTTCCACCTCCAGCCTTTGATAAGCTATTCTGGCCCTCTCCCTACTATATATTCTCGCTCCTAAATCCTGCTATGGACTCTTCTTCTTCTTTCTTCACCCATCTTTTGATCGATACTTTCCTGCTCTATTAGGCACTTCTTGCATCTTCCACACAAACGCCAATCACCTTTTAGCTCTTCGACAGCAAAATCGGCAATCATCTCCTGCTTGACAATACCTTCTAGCTCTCTGACAGCAGAAGCAGCGTCCACCTTCTCCTTGGCAGTACCCCCCACAGTAAGTAATACTCTCGTCTCCCCTAACCTTGCCATTGCATCTTTCAAGTAGAGAGCACTTCCTTTTCTTTCTCGTAGGAAAAAAACTCAGAAGTCCAGTGGACAGCAAATCTTCAGCACATCAAAAGACATTATTGATCTCACAATTTCGCACGCACGCGCAGTGTTCTTCTAGAGTGGCGTAGTATTTACGTTGTTTTTGTTTTCGAGTTTCTAGCCAACAATTCAAGAAGGCAAGGAGGTGCCTTAAAAATGGTTGATGCCAGACATCCTCCGCACCGGCGTTTTGACCAAAGTGGTCAGGTGACAGCCGCGAAATACCAGCACGTGAATTTAATTCACGTGACATAAAACATCACGCGTTGAGGCTCTGCGACTCGGTGGTCAGTTTTGAGTTTTAGCTGTCTCGTTTAATCTAGTGGTACTTGCGCTGGCCCTTACCGCCCTCGCGTAGCTGCCCAGTTATCCTGTTCCAAACTCCTAGTTTTACCCAATTGATTTGTCTCCTTTTGCTCTAAGCCTCGTTCGTTCTAATAATCTTCCGACGTCCAATAATGTCTTCTTTTGCTTATACATTACGCCTGTTTTATTTGATGTCGCTACCCACTTCTTACATATAATTATAACGAGCCAAGGGCTTCCCCTGTATGAAAATTACAGGGCTGTCTATGGGACACTCCAAATTTATTGACGCGATCATCAAAAATTTCGCAATCTTTCAGGATCCAGAAATCTGATGATTGCGAAATCATGGCTGCTCAACTTTCCCAGGTTTCGTGACATGAGACTCAGGACGCGTGGTGCTTTGAATCATGACATATTGTTCTCAATCTCTAGATCTCCCGAAGTTCTCGTGACTTTGGACAGATTGGCGACGGGGCTGTCCCAGCGTTTAACATGGACTTTGAAACCATCGCCTTCTGCTCTTTTCTCCAGATTCTTGTGGCTTTCCTGGGCCATGAAATTACTGTCTTTAGTCATTTGATGAACTCCATCATTGGCACCTCTGATTCTTGACATCAAAGTCTCCTGAAGTTTCACGGAGTTTGAAATTACTTCCATTCAGGTTAGCTTGTTACTCAAGATAAATTACCCTGACTCTGAATTGTAATTTTTATTCAAAGTTCCCAAGACGTTGGTTGTATGGGTTGTTAGAAACTTCAACATCGATACTTCCCACACAAAAGTCTGAACGTCTCGAAGTTTTCGTGGTCTTTGGTTTATTGTTCCTGTGCTCTCTTGAAATTCTTACATGAATTCCTGATTGATGCTGCCAGGGATGTTGCTGTATTCCACTGATAATATTGAATTTGTATTGCCGTTCATGTTCTGAGTATCCGAGAAGTCTTGCTCTCTAATCTTTAAAGCCGTACCGTATCTCAGAGTCTCCGCAGACTTTAGGGATATTGAAAGTTGCTGACTTGTCAGATTCGACAGAATGGCGGGCCTAATATCCCAGACTCAACATGCACGGATTATCCAGCTGGAGGTTACAGTCAAGCTGGCTACGACAGCCGAGGAGGCATTCAGGAACGCTAAGGCTGAACATCTGGAAAATCCCCAATCGGACCCCATGGGGGGCACCAAAGTCGAAAAGCTGTTGCAGAAGTGGGAGAAGACTCACGAGTTTGGAGATTGGGCTCCTCCCCTTCGCCCATACCCGGAGTCATTGCTAGAAGAGCAATGTCCTGGTTGGATCCAGCGAGCTGGGCCGGTTGAAGAACTGTCCGGGGTTTGGCTTGTCATCGCAGAACAGTTCATCGCCGATGGCAAGAGTAAGCAATTCGACAAGTTGATTCCTCGACAATTCTTCATCGAGGCAGTTCAAAACCTCAAGAAGAACAGCGAGGCTCCGCCTTATTATCCCAACGACCCGAAGAAACAAGCTACTTTCAAATATGAGAGTAAAAGGTACAGTTTCAACGAGGACGGAGAAGTCATCTACAAACATGGCCTAGCCCAGCTACCGGGCAAGTTGTACGAGGATATTTCCGAAAAGGACGCCAAAGCTGTTCGGAACTCCTACTCCTCTGGCCACGCCGTAAAACACCCGAACGGCAGACATCTGCAGGCTCCGGTGACACCTTTCGAGAACATGTGGGTCAACTTTGTCGAAGCCCACACTGGCGAGGTCACGGACGCTCACGGAAACGCTACACTCGACGATGCGGGAAAGGCCAAATGGCGCCATTTCTCCATCCAGCAAACCTACGAGAGGCTGAAGATGGGCATCTCGTCCGTGTTCAGCAAGAGATTGGTCACGGAGTTGAACAGATGTTGTCCCATCTGCAAACCCAAGATGGAACTGGCCGCCGCGGCGGCAGCAAAGGCCGAGCCACGACGAAGAGCGACGCGAGCTGACAATAAGGCTCGCGGAGTCAAGCTCAGAGGACAGGGAGTTCGGAAGGAGCCACCCGGCAAGTGAGCGAAGACAGTCGTAACGCAGCCGGACGTCAAAAATAGATGCTAGCCCTTGGCTCAGCAGCCAGCCAGCTGTTGTCGATCAGCACAATATCGTGGTGCCGTAGAGTTTGGTCACATGGTCAGGGGAAATCGGAGCCAGAGCAGCAGGGCTGCCCATGAGGAGGCAGTTTCCCTGCTCACCAGAATACGTGTTCAACACTGATTCTACGCTCAATGGATCTTTGCCTTCCGCAAATACTATTCCGAATAACGAACCTGGAAGCATGGACGTCGAAGATCCATATCGGGCAAGAGAGTAAGAATAGGAATCTCAAGGCGGAGCCTTATTCCCAATTCCTCAACCCTAATAGGACATGTGCTGTGAAGTAGCCCAGCGCAAAATGGACATCTGTTTCTAGCCCATGCCGCGCAATTCGAGGCTTGATAGAAAAGCTGCAAGGGAGGCAGGAGAGGCAGGAGATACGGGACGGTGAACCGGTACGTGGGAAGTTGCTTTTCCGACCACTTGGGTCGCGTATTCTTGTGTATGGTTGAAGACAGCCTGGTAGTTGCTGCTGACTGGAATATTGCCACCTTGTCGTCTATTGGTTGCTTCATCTGTTGTTTCCACGAGAATGGAGAATCGTAGTACATAAATATAGCTAAGTAGTTTGGAGATCCAACAGCTAGACGGCCTGGTTTCAGCGGGATCTTTTGGAGTAGTCGGATCTGCTTTACCAGGATAGTTCATACAAGCAGAGATGGCTAGCTGCCGTGGAACTAGCCAATACTTCTGTGCCAACTCGGAAAGCTGCATTTTGGAAGATGATGATGTGACTCTGATGCAGCTTTTGCCGCAGCTTTTGCCGGAACTTCGACAGCCAATGCTCCAAGATCGTCGACCGGACATACACGGGCGGTATCTACGACTGCGGCGGAGATAACCGGAACGCATCAACGTACGGCGATGATTCGTACCAATTATGCTCCTCAACTTCTTGATCTTCTCAAGGGTACGGATTGCGAGACATAATACTCGTCACCGGAACCGGAAAATAGAGAAGCGGTCAATAATACTCCGCCGTATGCCGAACTGGTTAGGCGCATGGTAGCGGAAGGGCATCGCAGCTTATCACACCTGGTCCTATTGCTCCCTATCGAAAATCGCGCATGACCTCCGGGGTTCACGGGTGGTCTGCAATGAGATGGCATTCAACGCTATCATTGGCACGTAGCCGACTTATATGCGTGCACCTTAGTCTTACTGCACTCAGGACAAAGGTTGGAATTGAAGAATGACCCAAGAGCAAACTCAAATATACAGCAAAATAGTCCTGTGGTTTGACATCAGCTTGCATTGGTCCTCGGAAGCAGCATGATTATTTACACTCAGGATGCCACCTTGTTCATTCATAGAAACAACGCTTATTCATCATCGCCGCCTTCATCTTCACGCCCTTCGCTGATCTCACCCTCAGCGTCTTCCTCAATGACATCCAGGTTCTCATCTAAGTATCCATTTTCTTCATCAGCGCCCCCAACAACCACATCATCAGCCTCAATGATCTTCAATGCTTCAGCAGGCAAGCCTCTCTCTGCTCTCAACTGCTCTACCTTTGCGTTCGTCATGTCGAAGACATATTGCCCCAAGTGCTCCACGTTGACCATTTCAGCCTGCCCAGGAATATCGGAGCCTTCTTCATCCTTCAGGATCCGCTGACTTGGCCAGAGCTCCCCGGTAACAAGCTGCAACGCATCCGGCCTCGCCAAGAGAATATCAAAGGCTGGTTTGAGCTCGGTACAGGACTCGAAGACCTCGCGCCTGCCAAGAATGTACAGTCCCAACCGTGCCCGGGAGAGTGCCACAGTGAGACGGCGAACATCTCGCAAGTAACCAACACGGGAGGTACGGGTTAGAGAGAGGATGACATCTGTATGTGATTAGCCAGGTCGGACGGGAAAAGGATCTGTGATTCATACAATCATTCTGCTCTCCCTGATATTTATCAACGGTCGTGACGATTTTTGGAAGACCGAACAAAGGATTGTTGGCACATCTGTGAGTGAGCACATCTTTGATCAGTGCACGTTGGCCAGCGTAGGTAGCGAGAATGGTGATCTTCGATGCGGGGTATCCCAATAACCGCATGTATTGATAGATAGCGACGGCATATTCTGCCTCGCCCAAGTTTTGAATGAAATGTGGCGTCGGCTCCGTCTCTCCCTTGCCTTTGTAGTCGCGTACTTGTATGAACTGGAAATCGTACTTGAAGCCAGCGTTGGCGACCTTGAATTCTGGCGATGTTGACGTCAGAGGTAAGTTGTCGAGCTTTTGATATCGCCACGAGTACAGCGATGCTATGGAAGGCCGGGCTCGACCTTGTTGGTCCAAGTTGATTGTGGGTACGCCGAGACGGACGAGGCGCGAGAAGAGTGACTGTTCCAAGTTTGCATATTGGCGGAAAGCGAGATTTTGGATGACTGGAGAGTTTTGAAAGTGATCGCCGCACAGGACTACTCTCTGTAATGGCATTTCTCCACTTTTTGGATTTTGCAAAGCCAGAGGCAGGAAATTCTCGATCTCCGTAATCTGCGCAGCTTCCTCCATGATCACATTGTCGTAGTGGAATCCCAGAGCTGAGATCTCTCTCCTTCTCATCGCCGCATGCGTTGATGTCATGGCAATGATGCGAGCCTCGTTCGTGAGAAGATAATTCGCCTTGTCGCGATCCCTTCTCAAGATCTCGAAAGGGCGAATATCTGCAAGCTCATCGAATATCTTCTTGATATGATAATAACATCCACCTGCGATGTCCAGAACTTGATCCTTGTCAGCTTCCATTGGGAAGAGCGGCTGGGCGACATTAGAAAAGTAGCAGTGGAATGGGAACGCTTCAATGATAGACCCCACGGTAGCATCCGGCGACTTGGAAATCTGCTCGAATCTTGTCCAAGCTGGTTGAACATAGACCGAGTTGAAGTATAATGCCGTCTCAGCAGACGAGCCATGAGCACCCGGGGCATTAAAATTTGCGGCGAGTCGGTTGACCTCTTGAAGAAAACCGTCTCGGTTTTCAAAGAACGATTCAACTCTGCCATGCTTACTAAAGTTGGCCTCAGTGTCAAGCTCTTCTTCCCCATGGCCCAATCGAAGCAGATGCCGCTCATCGATATCCAAAGCTACAATCTTCTGGAATAGTTGATTCAGCGCTTGATTGCTATGTGCAATTAGGAGTGTTCTCTGCTCAGGAAAGTTGTGGTAGATGTTGTTGATGATCTGGGTGGCAACATCAGTCTTCCCTGTTCCAGGCGGCCCAACGATGATTGTAAGTCCTGGCTGGGTTCCAGAAACGATCGCCTCGACCTGTGTAGGTGTAAAGCGAACTTGGTTGAGTTTCGGAGCATCCGTAGGGTACGGTCCGGTGTTTGGAGGTCTGTAGGTAGAAACTTCGACGGCTTGCGGCTGAAGCAGTGGTGCAGGCTCAGCATCTCGACGCCGCTTTTTGGAAGACTTCGCAGGATCCGGTGCCTGAGCTTTGGGGCCCATCTGCAGCACATATGGGGGCCCGAAGCTTCCATTGGCTTCGTCGCTCGGTTCTATTGTCTTTCCTGGCAAGCTTTCGATCAAATGCTGCCAATCGATGAACGTGTCCCGGTAATCGACTTTCTTGATCTGATTTGCAAGATGAGTATAGGTAGCTCCCGCTGGATCCCCGTAGCCAAGGAAAACCTCGTGGAGCCAGGAAGCGAGAGGGACGTCAGACAGAGTTAGGCTTTGAATCGATTCCAAGATTGGTTTGAAGTTATTCTCGCGCCCTCTCCTGCGCACCATGACGTTGATGCTTTCATATATGTCCGGTTTCCCACTCGCGACTCTCTCCTGATCTACTTTGTAAGCCGCAGCATCGAGCTTGATTTGCAGTCTTCGTAGCCGAGGTCTGCTATGACCATTTTGGGTGTTCTGATCCCGCAACGAGCGTCCTTTTTCATCCAAAACCTGGGTGACTTCGGCAGATCTAACATATCTGAAGCCCAATTTCTGGGCATCGGAAGGGTCTCCGCCCCCATTTGTCGCCATTTTGTGATCATCATTAGCCTGAACCGCCAATAGGAAAATGACATCTTCAGGACGGAGCGATTCCCATTCTCGTCTGATATTGTCTGCAAGTCGACTGACGTCGAGAGATATCTCAGCACGAACGGCGGAAGGCTTATCGTCTCCAACAAGAGGTGGCACAACTTCAAGAATACTTTTTGATGTCAAAAGAAGTTCGAAGGGAGGATGGGCTGTCGACTTACGTAGGCTTTGTAATTGGTAATGCCATCCTGGAGAATCCCTCAAAGTTAGTCTGGCCGTTCCTGTTCGTTACCGGACGCAGTCTCGTGATGACCTCTTCGAGATGTTTTCTAATTTCGTAGAAGGATTCGCTGCGATGCAGAACGAAAGATCGCCACAAGAAATCCCCAACGGTAAGGTATTGGAGATTTAACTTGGGAATTGCGAGGGGCTGTGATCCATTGTAATCGTCATTTCTCAACAGCGCTGATTCGAAGAGCGTTGCCTCCGTAGGCAAGATACTGAGATCAAGGGCAGTCTCTTGAAATGTCTTTCGCTTCTCATGTTCAGATAGGAGAACTTCTGTGAGAAGCTTCCGGTTCGCCAGAACTTTGGTTGTGGATGGGTAAGATGTACGGATATCTAGTAGGTCACATAATTGCACAATTTCTTCACTCGTGAGGGTTTTGAGATGACCTTCAAGCTCAGTCCGCTTATCTATAGACCCATAATTAGACAATGCTAGAATGGTCAATTTCTCTTTGAAATGCTTTAGGGCTGTTCGTTGGAGTGTAGCAAGTTTTGAGCAATGCCGTTCATATGCTTCGGCGCGAGAGTGTTGGATGCCAGTGTGATCATCGATGGAGAAGTGAGTGTAATGCTTGAGAAGACCGTACAAGTCCCTCAAAAGCCCATTTTCCTCATCATTGATTGCTGGAGACATCCGGATGACTGAGAGTGTGTTGAGGTCTTGTAGGAGTGTATTTACATATCGTCGAGTAGGAAGTTGGCTTTGCAGATCTGATAAGAACTCGATGAATCGTTCGCAGTAACGGATATTTTCTGAAGCAAGTTTAGTCTCTCTGAAATCTGGAGCCACAGTTCGGCCATACCAGGTTTGCTCTTCTCGTTGTAAAGTTGACTGAAGAAGTCTAAGACAAGTGTGCATAGCCATGATCTCTCAAATCGAAGTCGAGGTTTTGTTGCATTATCTGCAGCTTCGTAACGTTTTGCTGCTGCTCTCCAGGCTTTCTTCAATTGTGCCGCCTGGTCCAGGTTCCGTTCCCGTTTTGATTCAGTAGATATGTTGTGCCATATAGATATTGAAACCAAAGGGGCGCATTCTTTCCTGACTATGCCGCTGTCCAAGGATTGAAACGAGCTTATGATGAAGGACAAAAGATGGGTACGTATAGTCGCAGATAATGTCGTGTCGAGTGTCATGGAAAGGATTCTCCGAAATAGAGTCGAGAACTCTGCTGGGTGGTCTGAAAAGATTACTTCGTTTCATTAGCTTGGCTCTTACCCTCTAAGTTCAGAATGCGCTCACACCATGTTGGCAAATGTTCTCTGGTTCTAACATTGGCGATCAAAACTATGAGGAGAACGTGGAAATTGGACGAGTCCTCAGAGTAGCCTGGCCACAGATAACTGTCTGTTTAGCAGAAGCTCTGCACACCATGCGTAGGAAGCTTACCTCTCGAGTATCTGCAGGTTTTCCAAGGCTAGAAGTGAGCTGAATGCGAAATCTTCTTTCTCCAGCACATCCCAGATCTCATTCTTCAGGACGTCTGGCTTGACCTTTACTTTCGTCGACTTCTTGGTCCAATGCGCCTTAGCAAGTTGCTCAAAAGCGCTTCCGCTCTCCACGTCGCCGCCGGTTGAGCTCTCCTGCTCCGCATTCTGCCGAGCATCTTTATTGACTCTGGTTCCCGGCGCCATACTATTTGTATCGCATTTCCGGCGCGGCATCAGGATGCTCAATTCCGTTAGGGCCATGTCAGGGACGCGACTTTGTGTAGGTCACGTGATGATAACTCTAGCTCCCGCCGCTAATGTACGCTAAGTGGAGATTTTCGAATACATACTCTACCTATCGGCTCTACGAACAAGGCCGTCATCGCCAACCTACGACAACAAGACGATCTGCATCACAGCAGCCACGCACTGGCTCCTACGCTGCCCACCCGATATTGTGCACGGTCAGGGTTAACAAACTTCAGCGACGATGGCGGGCCTCGGAGTGCAAATGGTTGAAGACTTTGGGAAGCTGTTGCAGGAAATGCTGGCGAAGGCTCTGGTCGTCAAACCGACAAGCACAGTCGAGCCGCCATTGAATAAATCTGATCTCGCCGAACTGTTCGCGATGGTAGATTCTACGTTTCCTGCAGCTACCTCGCCAGAGTCGATGAAACATGCTATAGAAACTGCTGCTCGGGAATCCTTCAACAATCTACTGGTGAGCTGAGCATCAGTACCAGCACAGGAACAATTTCTGACGTTCCATAGGCCTCTACGACCATCGAATCGCCCTCTTTCGTAAATGTATGGAACCTGCTGGATATCCTCTCCATCATGTCCGATGACGACCAAACTGAGCCCGCGGTTTTGTTTTGGCTGGTGGAGGAGCTTCTGGACAGTCAGACAGTGGCAGGTTGTCGCAAGATATTTGACTACCTAGAGTCACGGCGGGAGCGTATAATCGCCAAGAACTTTGCGCTGAAGAACTTGGTCATACTAAGGAGCTGCAATGAGTTGCTGCGACGACTCTCCCGCGCCGAGGACACTGCATTCTGCGGACGCGTCTTCATCTTCCTGTTCCAAAGCTTCCCACTAGGTGACAAGAGTTCCGTAAACCTTCGTGGCGAGTACCATACCGAAAATGTAACAACATTCGATGTTTTCCCATCCAAAAATACTGTTGAGATGGAAGTCGATTCGAAAACAGATTCACCACCCAATAGCATCACGAAGAAAATGGGCGATGACTCGTCAAATCTAGTAAAAGGCGTCACATTCTCGAAAACTGAGAGGCTCTTAAGCGCTGACGAGTTATATCCTATCTTCTGGGCACTTCAGCAGAGCTTTAGTCGACCCAAGAAGCTTTTCGACAGCGTTGCTTTCTCGGGCTTCAAGACAGGCTTGGAAGCGACTATGGCTATGTTCAGGTCAGTGAAAACAGAAAGCTCCGTAAAGCCAGTCAAGGCCGCGGACGAGGGCAAGCGGAGTACAAAGCGGAAACGGGGCCTGGCGGATGACGATCTTGCCAACAAATACAATCCAAAATATCTCACAAGTCGAGATCTATTTGAATTAGAGGTATCAAGCCCGGTATCTCGTTGTTACTATAGCGCTGATGAGGATTTTAGATTAGCGATCTTTCCTTTCGAAGACATATCATTCTCCAGGCCTTGATTGTCGTAGATTTCTTGCTTTCTCTGAGTGCCAAGGCGAAGGAGAAGCTGTCGAAAGCAACTTTGCCAGACAATACGAATAAGTCGGTCATGTACGCAGACCAGCAGCTGAATGAAGAAGATGTATGTCGACTTTTATTGACCTTGGTCATGACCTCTCTCGTACAGAATGCTAACTATACCAGACTAAATGGGCTATTGAAATGAGGAAGTCGATTGCAGAGTACTTGAAGCAAGGAATTGAAGGTCCTTACTTCCACCGCATGGTGGAAAACGTTCTTTCACGCGACAAGAATTGGGCCAGGTGGAAGATCGAAAATTGTCCGTCGATCGCAAAACCTGCAATTACACCGCAGGAGTTTGTCGTCGCGAAGGCCTCGGCCAAAAAAGCTACCACGAACAAACGACAACGACCAAACCCCCCGATTGGGTCTCTGGACCTGAAATTCCTTTCCAGTGGTGATCAGAGGAGTGGACTGGACAAATTGAAGGACCCAACAAGATATCAACTCCCATCGGTCAAGAGCTTCAAAAACAAGATCGAGCTTGACGACATGGACATCGAGATGGCCCAGGACGAAGAGTCGAAAAATGCCGCAATGGAATCGAAGGCAAGTAAGAGCTGGAGAGCCCAGCGAATTGCTAGCACAACTCAGCTAGCTGTCTTGGATAAGATTGAAAGATCCGATAAGATTGATGTCATCTTCCAAGACCAAGTCAGATCCGAAGAACCGGTCAAGGCTGGCGATGAAGAGGTATTAGAGGGCAAAGAGTTCGCGAAAGTACCGAAAGATCGTCGGCCCGTTGTTATCACGGGCCCAAGTGGTGTTGGCAAGGACACTCTAATTACCATGCTGCTGAAAGCTCATGATCATTCTTTTGCCAAGATAGCTGCCTACACGACTAGGCCAGCTAAGGAGCAGGAGGTTAACAGTATCGACTATCATTTTGTTGATAAAGAACAGTTTTCCATCATGCGCGACGGGGACCAGTTTTTGGAATGTAATGAGACGGACAACGACGACTACGGAACAAGTCGGAAGAATGTTGAGAGTGTCATTGCTCAAGGAAAAATTCCTATCCTATGTTTGGACATCAGTGTAAATCGACCTATCTCACCGGAACTTGCTGGTCGCTAATCATACCGATAGAGTGTTCAACAGTTGAAAGACCAAGGATACGATGCTCGCTTCGTATCCATCATGCCGCCGAGCATTCTAAAACTCGAGACGCGGCTGAGACAAGAAGATTCGACCTCCGAAGATGCAACTCGGGAGGTTCTCGACGCTGCAGATAATCAAACCGAGCAATTCAAAATCGAGGGGTACCATGATAAGCTCATAGTCAATGACAAACTGGAGGAGGCGTACGAGTCTCTTGAGAAGTATATCTTTGGGGATGACGAGAAGGCGGAAGTTACGATTACGGCTTCGGGTGCAGCAACCCCAGCTGTGAATACTGAGGCAGAGATGGCGAATGGTGATGGCCTTTCCCTAGAGGAGCCGCTGGAAAAGGCTGATATACCAGTCGCCAAGGGAGACCATGGTCAACCTACGGCAGAGATACCCCCTGAAACCGTTGAACCTGAAGGCGAGATAATAAGAAATTAGATGCTGCAACCAGCACAATGTACGACAGACCGGCGTTAAAGATACCCGAATTTGGCTCACTTGAGTCATTCAATTTACGTACGTCAAATCCCGATATCAATAAACTTCCTCCACTCTCTACCCTTGATATGTAGCGTAGCTGTTCGCGAAGTTAGTGCCTGATAACTATTGGCGGCGTGCCAATATCCAGGATCAAATAAGCACGGATCAGGATTCTCGGCCGCCAGATCGTTGATGGTATTCAGGGTCTCACGTACTCGGTGTATCCAACTTCTCGGTCAGGGAAGGGGCCGTAAAAACGAGAACGGTCGTAGCTCGTCAATGGTAGGCCCTTCTTGAGCCTGTAGTTTCTGGCGTTAGTCGCATTCATCCTTTGGTCTTGGAGGGAGACATCATACCTATCCACAAGGTCTGGTGAACTTATAAAAAGCCTCCCGAGAGCAAGCGCGTCGTATTCCCCGTCTTCCAAGACTCCCCAAATGTTCTTGTCATTCCACCCGCCAACCGAGAAGAAAGGGGTTTCACCAAAAATATCTCTGAAGAATCTCAGGTCTGCATTTTGCATTCCCCACGAATCGAGGACTTGCAAAGCCCCGTGTGTTAGCAAGGTAACACCGCAGTACCATGCTTGGTAGAGGACATACACTTATTCTTCTCCTCCAAGCTATGCACTTGCTCGTACCGCGGCTCGATGAAGTGGACATAGCTGAGGCTGTGCCTCCTTCTCAGTTCTCTGCATAGAAAGCCCCACGTTTCCACGCGCTGCTCCCCTCTGGCCTGGTTGTATAAGCCGAACGGCGTCAAGCGAATAGCAACCCTATCCTCCCCTACTGCCTCGACCAGCGCGTCCATCACTTCAAGCACGAATCTGCACCTCTTCTCGGGGCTACCGCCGTAGTCATCTGTCCGCACATTGATGTTACTGCTTAGAAACTGCTCGGGCAGATATCCATTTCCTCCATGCAACTCCACGCCGTCGAATCCACACTCTTCCACCGCTGCCTGCGCGGCCGCGACGTAGTCGTCTATCTGCTTCTTGATTCCCTCGATGCTCAATTCCTCGGGTGGGAAGTCCTGGTACCTTACCCGAGTGGAGGTGCCAGGCGGGGGGTATGCGTACACCTCGTCGCTGTCATACGGCGTCGCGCTGGCACTTATGGTAGGTCCTCCCGTGTGGTGCGGAATCGCTGCTCTTCCGGCGTTCCAAAGTTGAGCATAGATGAAACCTCCTTTCTTGTGCACACCCGAAACGACCTCTCTCCACCCTGCTATCTGGCTGGGATGGAAAAGTCCAGGCACACCTGGCATGCCGTTTCACTGTACGGACGGCGGAATACCTTCGGAGATCAGAAGACCCCCCGGGGTCGTTCTCTGCTCGTAGTATGTCCTGACTAGCTCGTCTGGGTACCATATGCGGTTTGGAGTGCTGGCCGGAGCATCTGGGTCGAGGGGAAGGCCTCGGTTGCGGGTGAGGGGGGCGAGGACTATGCGGTGGGCGAGGGTTATGGTGCCGTTTCCTATGGCGAGCGGAGTAAAGATTGCAGATGAAGAGCCTCTTGCTGCAGTCGCTCTCGCAGAAACACCGTTACCAGGGAGCGAGGCTTCTTCGGCCGAGATGGAAGAGGAGAGGCCAGAGATGAAGCCCATCGTCGAGGATGGGATCAGGACGGTTACAAGCCAGTGGGATGTAAGACCCAATTCGTGCGGAGATGTGAAGAAGATGGAGATTCCTGCGGGGTAACTTCTACGATGTCACCGTGAGCGGGATCACGGTCGACCGGGTGCTTATCTGTGGGATCTATGAAAACCTCAGCTTCGAGCTTGACCACAGGTAGGTATCAGCTATACAGAGAGCCTTCGGACGTGACCTCGAGAGGGTTCTTTGACAAGGGTCTGGCCTCCTTATCATGGAGTTCCGAAAGCGTTGCATGTCTCGAGTCATGTTGTCTTGTACGCTGTCGCTGCACGCAGGGAGTCTGGAACGGACTCGGTAGCAGGGAAACACCTGCATGAGTTGAAGATCTGTTCAAAGGCTCTGAAGAGGTGGCGACGGCGAGGGTGGGGGTCGACAAGAAGGTTGGGCGGGTGTCTTGGGATGTCCCGTACACGCCGAAGTCGAAAGTGGCCGACGGTCTGACTGCGTGTTTATGGTCTGTGAATACTTGCCGTGATCACTCGTGTGGCCGTGATTGCTGTCGCTTAGTCTTTTAGTCTTTTGGTCTTTGGTCTTTTAGTCTTTTAGTCTTCTAGTCTTCTAGTACCAACAGCGTGCCCGTGGCGGAGACCACAGACAGATAGTATCACCTGGGACACGAGCGTCGCAGCGATCAATCAAGCAGTTAACAGTCACAACCCCACCGGGTGATTCGAGATGCCTGCGAGAACCCTGCGCGCCCGCACGGAAGGGTTAAGCTTCGCAAAGAAAGGAGTCCCAGCAGAGCCGGGCCGACTGCTCCCAGTCCATACGCACCAGAGTCACCGGCATGCTGTAGACGGTGGTAAACAGCAAGTAGATTGGATCCGTAAGCCATCTGCTGCCCCGAGAACTCATCTCGAGCCCGACGGCGGCAACGCCCGCCAGAGATGCTGCACCAGCGGCAGCAGCAGTGCTAGCGACAACAGCCGCTGACAAGTCGGCAGCAGCAATAACAACAACAACAACCCCTCAGCGCCTCTGGCTCTGGGTTTGGGTCGTCTGAACAAGACCCGCGTCGGTGTTTTGAGCTGGGAAAGGATCGGGGCAGGGGGAGGAGGGGAGAGGGGGGGCATGTTCTAGAGCAGTGGACTGCGACGCACGATGCTGCGAGAACTGACGGCGCTGGACGAGATGGAGAAGCTGGTTCCGCGAGGGGCTGGTATTTAAGGGGTGGGAGGGGTGCTATATCACACGTCTTATCACGGCCGAGTCGATCTGTCGGCCGGCCCCGTCGTCCGTGGTCGCCGTGTACTGTGCACCGGATACATCGTCAAGCTGGTCATGCATGTGTCTGCCGTACAGCGGTTTAAATGTCCAGTGAAGCCTCGCCCCGAGCGGCCGGTCTCTCTCTCTCCCCCACAAGAGACGTTTTCTCGCACGCCCGCGCGTGGGGAAGATATCTGCGGATCCGAATCGCGTCAGGATGCTCTACCCACTGTCCATCCTCAGCCTGCTCCTGCTCGCTCTCATCCACCTCAGCTCGGGCCACGACAGCAGGTACAGCGACGGCGACGGCGACGGCGACGGCGGCCGGGACAGCGACAGCGACCCGCACGCCCCTCGCCACCCCGCCGTCCCGTTCGCGACGCGAGCCTTCTGGATGCGCCGCGCCAGCGAGGCGCTGGCGGAGCAGGGCTCGCCGTGTCCCTTTGCCGCCTTCGGGACGGTGATCGTGAACCACACGGATCTGAGCGACGGCCCCCGCGGCCGGGCAGTCTGCTACGGCGTCAACTCGCAGAGGGAGACGGGGAATCCGACGCTGCACGGTACGCCCGTGCCCCCCCTGGTCGGCGAGGGTGCGCGCCGCGGCTGATGGGTTGTCGGCAGGCGAAATCGTCGGCATCAACAACTGCTCGGCCATCCTGACGGATCCCGCCGGGGAGCACCGCTTGACTCCGGCGGAGGCGCTGGCGGCCTTCGCGACGCTGAGCCTCTACACCAATGCCGAGCCATGCCCGATGGTACTCGTTCTCCCCCGTCAAGGCCGCTGCAGAGGCTGACCGCCAGGCGAACAGTGTGCCGCGGCCATTCGCTGGTCGGGCTTTTCCGAGTGCATCTTCGGGACCAGCATCGCGACTCTGATCGCCAAAGGATGGCGCCAGATTGACATGGCAGCACAGGAGGTGTTCGGCAGGGCAGGCGATCTGCCGAGCAGCACGAGACTGGTCCCGAGCGTCTTGACGAACGAGACGGATCCCTACTTTCTCTGGCAGTACGACGAGGCCTACCCGTGCCCGAGAGGGTGCCAGCGAACGAGTAGTGGCAGCAGCTGTGCCGTGGGAGCGAGCAGGCGGGGGCTTGGGAAGCTGTGAACACGCGGATTGGAATTGACGGATCAAGCTACTTGCAGCGATGGACATCGAGGAGGAGGGGAAGTTCACGGTGTATTGGAGAACAGGCGGGGAGAACATAACTGCATCTACTAGATCTGTAGCTCAGTTCCAGCTTCGTGCAGACCTCTGGCTGGTGGCTCCTTGTGGGCCGGCCAAGCATCAATCATGTTCGGGGCTTCTGCTCGCTTCATCCCCGGTGCCAGGTATCCCCTCTGGTAGGGGAATTTCTCCCTGAAGTGCTCGGCAATCTGTGTCCGAGTAGCCACCCAGACACCCTCCTTGCTCGCGATATACTCCACGATTCGTTTCAGAGCCATGAATCTTCCCGGCTTTCCAATACAGCGGCAGTGCAGAGCGATGGTCATCATCTTGGGAGATCCCTCCTCCCCCTCTTCGTAGAGAGCGTCGAAAGCATTTTTGACGTGGTCGTAGAAGTCGGTCGGCGATCCGAAGCCCGTGGGAACGTTGAACTTGTAGTCGTTGCAGTCTTGGCCGGTCAGTAAGATCGGGGATCCCGAGTCGCGTAGGACACTCACCGTAAGAATAGGGAATCATCAGCATCCCCTCGGGCTTCTCCTCCTCTTTCTCAGCGGGCACGTCTACCCAGTACGGCAGATCGTCTGCGTAAGAATCGGCCTCCCAGAGCAAGGGAATACCCAGCTCCTTGTAGACTTCCCAGACGAGAGCGTGGGATCTACTGGAGAGTCGGCCATAATACCATCCCTTGGGTGGCTCGCCGCAGCTTCTTGTGATTGACTCGATCTCCTTCCTGATATATGCTTTCTCTCGCTCGACGCTCATATTGGTGTAGTCGATCCACTGTGTCACGTGAGTATAACATCGTAAGGGGTGAGAACCTCCGTACCCTATAGGCGTGAGATGCCACATCGTGACCATTTCTCACAGAAGACAGCCCCACAGCAGGATTATCTTCGATGGCTTTCCCTACGGCATATAGCGTGTACTTGTAGTTGTGTTTGTTGAAGAGGCGGAACAGTCTCCAGACACCTGATCTGGATCCATAGTCGTACTCGGACTCGATGTTGACAGCACGTTCTTGGATCTTCGGGCTTCCGCCAGACGCCTCCCACAGGTGTGTTTCGGAATGGAGATCGCCGTTGAGAACCGTATGCTCGGCACCCTCTTCGTAATTGATGACGAATGAAACAGCAATCTTGGCCCCGTTTGGCCATTGAGGATTTAACGAGTCCTCGCCATAGCCGATCCTACAGAGGGGGGATTCAGCAACTGCTCCTTATTCTAAGTCTCGGGAGCTGCCTCAGAAGTAGACTACTTGTGAAGCATCCAAATGACAGAAAAATACTGCCCGATCGACTTACAGATCTCGGGGGGAATCGTAGCGCTCGTTCCACTCGAAGGGCTTGATACTAGATGCATCCCTGGGAAGGTCAGATGGTGTAGACATCTTGGTGAACGAAGAGCAAAGACTTGCAGCTGGAAAGGCTTATTCTCACAACAAAAGGCCGTGGCAAGGTCCTTTTAGTACGCGTCCGGTTGTAAAGTGATGTCATATGAATCAAACTCCGGAGAGATGCGAATGCTTTATCAACGGGGGCATCCACAAGAGTGGCATATATCGGCCCTCATGCAGGAACCTGCGGGCAAGACGGCCAGATAAGCCAAAGCAGGATAGAGGCTGTTAATGAGGGGATGTACACATAAGATCCCTATCATCTCCAGGTGATAAGAGCTTTACGTTTCGTTACTCCGAAATGTGCGCTGCGCCGAACTGATCGGAAGTAATCCCGAATTCTTGTATAGGATGATGAAGGGCTTCTAAGTGCTGCGGGGCATGAAGGTTACAGAGAGACTCAGATTAACTGAACGCGGAGAGAAATAGTCTTACATGAGAATAGTTGCATGAATGTACACCTTTAGCAGAAAAACATGGTTGGATCTCTGGTAACTTAGCAGGCTGAGGTTTAACAGGCTGGGAGGCAAATGTCTTGCTTCACTGCGGGCGGTTGTCGTGCTCCCTACACATAGTAAGGTACCTTCAGGTAGCTAGGTACAAGTCTCCACTTTGGCGAGAGGTTCCCCAGACGACATGCCATCAGTTGGACCGCCAACTTATTCTCTCAAATACTAGCAAATGTTCCCGAACCAAGATCTTCCACAGCCTGTGGTCTGCCGGAAGAATCTGAATTAGATTGCTAGTCTTGTGCTATAATTCGCATAGCTGCTCGACCAGCAGCACGCAGTGGACAGACCTACGGCATGCTCAAGGCTTATGGCCTTATGAGCCCGAAAGAAACCATACATCAGAATGGTACTGAGGGAAGAATCCAAGAGTCCACTGGCGATATATGAGATGTACGCCTGGCTGGACAAGAGACAAAGTGAGAGGGATCGTCCTGTGACTTGTGAAAACAGGGCAGATGTACTTATAGCTGGGGAGTTCACCCAGATCAAGTCAAAGTTCCCGCTGCAAAGTTTTGATTATATGCTTCTCTGCTCTATCGATTCCTCCTTGTCTATCTTGATCTTTTAATCTTCCTCTGTACCTGCTATTCAAAAAGGCCTCGCAGCCTCGCGCGGTCTGCAGAGTCTAAAGCTGCTGAGGTTCTTCAAGTCATGTTGTCTATTCTTGCACCGACTAGGCCTAGAATGGGAGGGAGCTATATTATATAAATTTTATCATGCTTTGCCTGGATTCTTCTTGTACTTTCAGGCTATGCTATGATCCAGACCCAACTGAAGGCTGCCCAGGAGAAGAATGCTCTGGTAACTGAAGGCGACCTCTCCTTTGCGTAGAGAAATGCTCATCACAGGAAACAATCTTTTATTGAATAGCTGCATTTGGTTTGTTGAAAGAGTAGCTGTATCTTGGAGGGGAAGAAATCAGGACTATGCAAAACCTGGAAGCCGAGCTGGTCCCTTATTTTCATATGCTCACCTTAGAGAGGCAGATTCCAATTCACTTTTCGGTTCACCGCCTTTGAATTCTCTGAACAATTGCACCCGCTTGTTTCTTTCTGATTACCTAAGGTAAAGAGCTTCGGAGCGCTAGTTTCTCTTCCCACAATCTCTCCTACACAACCTCAACTAAAACCTTTCGACGTTTTTCCTAATCATCGAACACATCAAGAAAACATGGCGAGAAGCAATCACACTCGCGCAAGTGAGGCCGGTAAGACTGGTCTCACAAAGTCGAAGATCGCCTCTGCCTCTTCTGCTTCAGACACTCCTGCCGCTCCCGCCTCGGTCGCGCCTACCTCAGACAGAAACACAACCTCGTATGCTATTGCAGGTGATGATGTCATTCAGGTATGTCCTAAAGATCCAAAGCATGCTGTCTATAGTCACTGGCGCGTGGGATTCCCAAGAGAAAGTGTCGCAGAGTACTCTTCGTGCAACTTTCACAGTCTGCGAAGGAGTCAGCTTCGACAACCAACCACACCTACCCAGATCTCATCCATTCTTCTCAATCAACTTCCACAATCAACTATCCTTAGTCGACTCTCATCCACCCTGCTCCATGTCTTGCCATCGGCAGATTCCCTTCGCTAATGAGCACCTAGGGCCGTGTTGCTGTGCTTGAGCCTGGACCGCTTAAGATCAAGCAAAAGAGCCCTTTCTTGAAGCTTCCAAAGGAAGTCAAGTCGGAAATCTGTAAGCTGCTATCCTTTCCATGGCTTCGCTCATAATTTGCCTGCCCAGAATCATATCGTTAACAATTGTTGGCATAGACAAGTTGGCGGTGACCCTCGTTGACCCAGTCACACCTATCCAGATCGCCCCTAGATCAAACAAGTTCGTCGTAGGTAGCTTGTATCTCCTGTGGCTATAGCCTCTCTGCTCTCCCTGTTCTTCAGGATACCTTGCTAATAACCTTAAAGTGGAGCCGGGACCAAAATCCAACGATCAATAGTAATCACTCTATAAATATCTCCGCCGTCCCTATGCAAGCCGCGTTGAGTCTATCGTTGTAGGTTTAACCCCACCTTACGGATTGTCATGTTCGCAGTTTCTTAAAGACTCGAATTGCGCCGAAGCCACGCCAACTTTCTGTCTGTCTGTTGCCTTCTACGATGCTAATGTCCTGAATAGGGTCTGCAAGGAAATGTATGAGTCCGTCTCTCTTGGCCATTGTAAGTCTACTTGAATTTCCCATACATCTTTCGAACCTGTCTCGCGAGGCTGAAGACATATACCCCCCTTCCCCTTCCCCCCCTGGCCCCTTTACCCCCGACATGCTTCCTACGTTCTGAGCTAGCTGTGCCGCTTTGTAATGGCTTGAACAGAAGGTGCTAACTATTATTACTACTACAGTGTTCTACAAGAACAATGTCTTTGATTTTTCATGCTTGGATGATCCCGTCCGTAGTCTGAATACCTACCTGGTAGCTATAACCGAGGCGAGAAGACAGGAGATCACGACGATGAAGGTGAAATGTAGGTTCTGGAGGAACTCGTATCCTGAGATTTTTCATCTTTTAAATGACTTGATTTGATCTGAAAACACAATTTACCCTTTCATTGAGTTCACCTGCTCCAGCACCTGCTGACTTCTCCATTTATAGTTCACGGAGTGGGGCGTGATAGGGTTGGTACTGTGTCAGAGGCTTTCGCACTGATTGCTTCTGTATGTATACCTGCTTCTGGGCAAAACATTCCTAGGCATCTGTGGGGCATCGCTAACAATATCAAGTGCAAGGGGCTCACGCACCTCACTGTGAAGCTGCATAGTAACCTGGTTCGCTATTCGACGAAATTTGTGCGACCATTTGAGATGGCTAGTGAGTCCTTGAATCTGAGAGCCTTGTCTTGGACCAATCTTGATGCTTGATGCAATACTGAAAGGAGCCGTACTGATTATGCGTCTTGATAACAGAGACCGCTTTCAGAGGACTTTCTTTAGATTTTGATTTTGATATGACCAACTCCTGGATCCCGGCGAGTGAATTGCCCGAACTCAAGGAAAAGTGGCTCGAGCAGGCAAAGATTACTTTCGCAGACACCTTGGCCATGCCACGCAAGGGAGAATACGACCATGCTTGGTTCCGCAGAGCCCATGAGAGTGTCGATTTGGATGTCCAGTAGGCCATGCTATATACTCTAGGCCTTGGCAGACTGCTAACAGTCCCATAGTGGAGAAGGTCGGCTTTCAGGCGATAAGAAACCATGCATTGTGTCCAGTCGCACTCGCACGGCTGTCCGAAAGGCTCAGAAGCTCTCTGATATCGGGACCGTTCTAGCGGGAGATGCTCATCCAAAGGTAGGAACATGGACTCGACTCCTCTGAGTGGTCACTTGATCTCCGAGGAAATCGCTAATGCAGTACAGTATGATATCAATGGAGAATTCGCTCACTTTCTGGAAACGATCACAGAGTGCCGAATCGACACCTCGGAAGATGTGAGTGACATGGGTTTCCGCTCTGGTCCCACATGAACGTATATATCCTAATACTCCTACCTAGGGCACACCGACTGTAATGTTTCGTGTTCGCCACCGTTCAACACCCGATTACCATAACATCACAAGTCCGCTAAAGTCTTCATGGGAGGATGTTAAGGTCCTGGCCAGTCACGCAGACCGTACATTGATCTGTCATTTCTACGCCAGCTACCCGGCAAAGCCGGGAAAGGAGATTGTGTTGGCAGTTTGGAAGGAATATGTGATCATTGATGACGACCAGGAGGTCAGCGCCAAGTGGGCTCGGTCTGCCAAAGCTGGCCACGAGAAGAAGCTCGGCCTTATCATCAAGAGACAAGATGCTATTGAGAATGCAGCTGCTGCGCAGAGAAAGAAGTCCGCCAGGAAGGCTGCTGCTGCGGTCGCCGCTAAGCTCAAGGAGAACAAGGCTGCTGCTTCCAAGGCCAAGAAGGCTAGCGGCGGGGTTGTCAAGGAGTCAGCGAAGAAGAGCTGAGTGTTTGCGTGCGTCTAGTAGTCTCTGCCAGGCCATCTCGGTGCGGCTCTCGGTGGCTGGGTTGAGTTAGCGAAGCAAAGGTTCTATTTCAATGCAAACAACTACCTACGAAAGACTTCTTTCAGATGGCCCTGTAACGTTGTGACGAGCTGACTGCTGAGCCGACTGAAGGGAGATGGGGGGCGGGAGACGACGGGGGATTCCAGTGATAGGGTAACGGCGTGCAGCGGAGGATGGGCCGGTTCCTTAGGTGAGCCGGACATCTGGCCGGGGCCGTCGTGACAGCTGCGGTGACATGTCGAGTAGCCGCCTCGCCGGACACGAGAGCCGGCCGGCAGACTATCCCCAATCGTCGATCGGCTTGATCTGATAAGCCCCGAGCAGCAGGTGTACAGCCGTACCGTCGCAGACCTGGCCGCGCTGCCACAGGGGCGGCGGGGACGGGCGACGGTCCTCGAACCCCCACACGAACCGTCGAGGGCATCCCAGGGCGTGCCGGGGGGACCGTTGCGCGGAGTGCTCTGCTCGATGCCGACGGTCGGTCGTAAGGAAGTATATCTGCGCTGCTCGATGCCAGCGATCGGTCTCGGGTGTAGAAGAGCACGGTGTTGTGTCGCTGGACATGCCGGCCAACGGGAGAGCGCCGCTGGAAGTCGATGACGCTTGCTCTCCATCCCGAGGCGGGTCCGAGAAAAGGGGGGCCGAGACAGCGGGCTTGGTCTGCGCAGCCTACCGTAGAGTTGGAGCAACTTCGGACGTGTACGAGTCCGGGGACGGATCGATGTCGCATTACCTCTCAGCTCGCCTCGCATTCCTGCCGAGGGACGTATTGTGATGGGGAATGTGAGTAGCATGCTGGCCGTTGCGCACCTGGCGAGAGTGGCTCCCAGTCCACGATGTCTGCACTGACCGAGTCGCCGGTGCCGTGCGGCGTGATCGCGCAGTCCAGAGAACTACCCTCCATACCGGCCTGTGGTGCTCTCCAGGCGTACTACTGTGTCGATACCGACACCCCAGTAACTCACGTACGGTCCAGTACGGATCCAGATGCCGGACGAGTAGCCTCCACGCCGGCGTCCCGTAGACGATGCACGAGGACGACGAGAAGCGCGGGGGAAGCGGAGGGGGGAGGCTGCGGTCGAGTGCTCGTTGTGGGCCGAGGCAGCAAGGCAGCAAGGCAGCAAGGCAGCGAGGCACATCTTCCCCCGGGGTCAAAGGCAGGACTACAGCCGAACGGGAATGGTCGGTCCGAAGGCAAGCGGCCTTACGTATACGACGTACACTATGTACATACAGATGTGAAGTAGCGGCTAACAAGGTGCCTTGGTCAGCGCAACAGTAGCTGATGTTGGCCATGGAAAGGGGCTATGCATTCACGTAGCTGCGAAATAGCTCGAGGAGCCTCGTCTCCTGGACCGCCCAATGCCATGCCATGTAAAAAAACACAATCCCAAACCCTCTGTCCCCAACGGGGCTCCCGACCTACTGCAGAACGGGTCTCATGGACGAGGAGTCAAGGTCGCAGCAGTGTCGGTGGCATCAGAGGCAAGGTCCCATGTCTGCATCAGGCCCGCTTGGTGGGTGGCGTCAAGCATTGATGATCCCTACACATGTCGCCTTGGGGACACAGCATCCATCTCTCCCCTCCACTCCTTGATGACGATAACACTCCCCGGGAGAACAATCATGCGCCAGACGACTCCCTTTTTTTGATTTCTTCGAAACTGTTTCCGCTGCTATTTCTCTACCTCACCTGCGGCTGTGTGGTGCCTCACATACCCCCTCCCCACCCCCATCGTACCATTTCCTTGCGAGCACGGCTTCTTATATGCGTGCTGGACTGGCGACCCCCAATCTGACCCGGCACCTCTGCGCTGCCCACCGGCCTGAGCTCGCAGAGAGAGAGAGAGACAGAGAGAAAGAGAGAAGAGAGAGAGAGAAGAGAGAGAGAGGAGAGAGAGAGAGAGAGAGAGGAAGAGAGAGAGAGAGAGAGAGAGAAAGAGAAAGAGAGAGAAAAAAAATCCATCGGCGTCCGCTCCAGATTCCTCGCCGTTCTGGCGTCCCTCCTTCCCCCCACCCACAACCGCGAGGGTCAGCCCCAACGGTCCTCCCGGGGACGCAACATCGTGATTGATGTCTTCGATACCACTCGACCCCGCTCTCCCCCTCCGAAGCAGTCTCTCCAGGCTGAAGACCAACTCGAAATCCGACTTTTTCCACCACGATGGTGCGCTCGAGGCTTCGGTCGATGCGCGGCAGATTGTGAGGCTGGTGCAGTGCCCTCAGTGCTCGTATCCTCTGCAGGAACCGGTGACGCTGCCATGCGGGAACTCGATCTGCAAGAAGTGTATCCCAGAGCTCCATCTGCGCCCCAACATCTCGTATCCCGCGACGCCGAACCGACTGCACGGCTTCACCTGCCCCTTCCCGACGTGCGGCCTGGATCATGCCGCGGGGGATTGCAGCGTGGATGTGGTGCTGAACAAAGCCATGCACATGGTGAGGAAAGAAATCGACACGTACACGAACTCGGTCCAGGCCTCGGAGATCCTGATCCAACTACAAGAGAGGGACCGCTGGTCGATTGCGGGCGTGTCTTCCCTGCGGGGTGAAGAAGCGCGGGCTCGGGTCCTCGCCGGCGGAAGGCTGGTCGCAACATATACGATGGCGCAGATGGGCGAGCTTGCCTACGACTCGGAGCTCATCTACACCCCCATCTCGCCCAGCAGCGAGCAGGCGGAGGCACTGGATACGGCTGTGCTGGAACACTTGAAGGAATCAACCCGGGCGGAACTAGACTGCCAGGTGTGCTATGGCCTTTTCCTGGAACCCTTCACCACAACTTGTGGGCACACCTTCTGCCGGTCATGCCTGCACAGAGTGATGGATCATTCCAACTTGTGCCCCATCTGCCGGCGGAGGCAGGCCCTCACCCCGGGACTCACCGCGGATCGTGCGCCAGCGAATGCCATCATTTCCAAACTCCTGACGGGACTCTGCCCGGAGGCTCTCGCGGCGAGGGCGGAAGCTGCCGAGGCGGACGAGAAACCGGGCACCGTGGAGCTGGACACGCCCCTCTTCATCTGCACGCTCTCCTTCCCGCAAGTCCCGACATTCCTCCACATTTTCGAGCCCCGGTACCGCCTCATGATCAGGCGAGCCATAGAAAGCGGGGAGAGGAAATTCGGCATGCTCCTGTACAACTCCTCGCCGGAACCGAGGGGAGAGCTGGGCGTCGTGAACTTCCACGAGTATGGGACGCTCCTCCACATCGAAAGCATGCATCTCATGCCAGATGGTCGGAGTCTCATCGAGACTGTCGGGGTGTCGAGGTTCCGGGTGCTGCGACACGGAACGCTGGACGGCTACACGATAGGCAAGGTAGAGCGGGTCGACGACATCAGCATCGAGGCCGAGGAAGCTCTCGAAGCCCGCGAGACAGCCGCCTCGCCCAGTCGCAACACCTCGACACCAGACCATCTCGGCGCTCCACCCAGCAACTGCACACCCCTCGCCGGCGAAGCGGCTGAAATCGCCAAGCTGAACCGCATGCCCACGCGGGCGCTCTTCGAACACGGCGTCGCCTTTGTGAAGAAGATGCGGGACCAGTCTGCGCCGTGGCTCCACGCGCGGGTCTTTGAAGCGTACGGCGAGTGTCCCGACGACCCGGCAATCTTCCCGTGGTGGTTCGCGAGCGTGCTGCCGACGGCGGATGCGGAGAAGTACAACCTGCTCGTCACGGACAGCGTGAGGCAGCGGCTGAAGATTTGTGCGGGCTGGATCGCGGGCATCGAGGCTCAGAACTGGTACGTAGGAAACTCCGCCCGCCTGCCCCGGTCCGCGACCTGACTGACGCCAGCCCAGGAGCCAGAACTCCAGCTGCAACGTCTTGTGACTAGCCGGCTCTGGTCTGGTGACGAAGCTTGCCAGCGTCGCCGTTGTTTATATCGGGCATCAGCGCAGGAGGGTGGAGGGGGCGGGGGGAGGTGGGTTTCCTTGCGTCAGTTTGTGGGATCTCTAGGCTGCATCAGCGTTGCGAGTCGGCATGATTCCCTGTTGCATTTTGTGGGAGTTGCCCGATCGACAGATCGGGGGATCTTGTGCCGGGCGTTGGGGGCTTGCTTCTGGGATGACGGGGAGAGAGCGGGCCGGCGCATGCATGTATCTAGAGCAGCATCTTTCCTGTGTGCGCCTCCCTGTGTGAGATGGGAATTCACGGGCATCTGAGCTCTGCCCGGCTCGTTGGGCCCCCCGTGGGTAGGCCGGGAGGGCCGTTGGCTCGCCCCGATGTCTGTGTTCCGTCTCTTCGAGGGTGCCGCTCCGCTGGCCCTCCGGGGGCCACTGCCGTGGAGGCCGTCCGGGGGAGCAGACGGCCAGCGGAAGCGGCACCGCTCCCGCCCCCGCCTCCGGGCCGACCAGCCGAGCCGCCGAGCCGCCGCGGGCCGGTGTCGGCCGCACACTCAGCAGCTCTGCTGTCGGGTCCGGCCGGGGCGTGCCGTGCAGAGGTGCTCGGCGCCCCCTCCCTTTGCGCGTCTTGCCGGGCTGGTGTATCTCGGGTGTTTGGCGGGGGTAGGCTGTTCCCACGCTTCTGTGATGGGTTGTGGTGGCTTCTATTGTAGTTTCTGTGAGAGATTCGGGGATAGCTTCTACGGTGGTTTCTGTGAGAGCTTCCTGAGAGCGTCTACTGTGGTTTTCACGATGGCTTCATCACAGCTTCTTAGATCTTCATAGCTTCCTATAGCTTCCCGTAACCCTCACACCACCTACACTCCTCCGGTTGTCTTGCTCCAGTGATGTATATGATCCTGTAGATCTCTGATCGCTTCACCGTGGCTCAATGTGCTGTATGCAGTCGGCACCAGAGACGCGGCATGTTGGCGTCTCCCATCATGCGCAGGACCCCTTCGACCACCTGGTGCGTCGCGTCTGCGAGAGGAGCAGGCCGCATGCATGCCACCCGTCGGATTCTTCCAGCGGGTCCCTGGTCCAGGTGCGCGGCCTCCCTCGACGTGACCTCCGTCCCGCACGTGGAGGGATCGCGCCGAGAGGCACTCCCTGTGAGGTTTTACATCCAGACAGACATCCCTACCTCTGCGTCGTGAGACAGCATCACGTGTATTCCGGAAAAACACCGGTCTCCAGCATGTAAAGCCGCGGCCCGAGTGGCTGTGCCGGCGTGACGGGTTGGTCTGCGCAGCCGTACAGTACCGCTATTCCTACGGCTGCGAGTGTACCAACGCGGTGTGCTGGTCTGGCCGGCGACGACGAGGTGGAGTTGTTTTGGCTTGGGCTTCTGTTCCGCGCGGCGGGTCATTCACCGCATGGTATCATTCGGCTGCTCGCGTTCCCACTGGATCATGCCATCTTGACGCGTATCCTCGACTATCGAGGGCGATTTGTGGGTTTGGAGATCTACCGTGCTCGGCCAAGCATCCCCCCTCCCCGCCCTTCCAGAAGCAGGAGGGCAGACGAGAGCTGAGGAGGGTCGCATTGTTCCCCCTCCCAGAATTCCCAGATTCAAGGGCGACGGCTCTCGAGGCTGGAATCGGGGCATCCGTGGCGCCGGCAAGGGGTTCGGGGCTCGGGGTTCTTGTTTCTCGTTTCTTATTTCTTGTCCCTGTCCCTTGGGCAGCAGCTGCAGACTGGCGATCACATGCAAGACAAGGCATGTTGGGCGGGCTGAGTTTTGGGTGCCTGGGCGATCACGCGTGCAGCGCGGTTCTGGGTTCTGGAAGGATTGGATTGAGGGGCGTCTCATTTCCGCCGCTCCCCGGCAAAGGCATCGGTCGCAGACGCGGATCTCCGGGTGGGACTGGATGTGGCCGTCGGGGAAGGGTGGCCACGAGAACTGCGAGTACTCGACGGCAAGGCGGCAAATCCATCACCCAGGGGAGAAGGGCGGAGAGATGGAACGGAGGAACGAGGGAATCGGGGAACCAGGGAACGAATGGCTGCTACAGTTACCAGGTGGAGAGTACCGGGCCGGCAGACACCGCGGACTTTGCCTCGCCTGTCTTGACGCTGCAGGACGGATTCTTCTACCCAGCGCCCAGAGAGATTTGATAAACCCAGTGCACGGTAGGGACTATGAGGAGGGTGATGGGAGGAGGTGTGATGGGAGGAGAGTAATGTGAAGGTAATGTGAGGGTAAAGCGAGGGTAAAGCGAGGGTAAAGTGAGTAGGTATTGGGAGGAAGGTAATTTGAGAACAATGTGAGGGCAATGTGAGGAGGGACTGTGACGAGGTATTGCGAGAGGGTCATGTGACTAGATATCGTCAAGAGGGTCATGTGAGTAGAGTACTGCAGGGCATTTACTGCCTTCGACCGATACATGGGCCTTTCCTGGGGAATCCTCGAGTGCCGGGCTCAGTTACAGTATCTGCTTCTCCCCTGAGGGATATGCAGCAGTCCAGTCTTGCGCCTGAATCACCACTACTCGGAGGCCTGATCATCAGACTCGTCGTCCGAGAGGGAATCGGCCGGGCAACATGCCCCCAGTCCGAGTACATTTGGAGGCTCTTTTGTCCCGGCTGCCAACCTCGGGACCTGCCTCAGGACTGCCTCAGGACGTCCCGTGGAGGAGGCCACGGGAGATCACCATCCTGTCTGTCCTTCGTCCTCGGTCGGGGTGCAGAGGCGGCGAGGCTTGGAGTTGCAGCTTGCAGGTTGCAGGTTACGCCACAGACACCGAGTCCAAGATGCCTTGACGCACCTGGTGCCGAACCATTTGCTGCCGAACCTCCTCGATGTGAGGACCTGGCCCCCGGAATTCCGAGTCAGCCAGACCCGGACTCACAGGCGCTGCCGCGTAGCATGGCATGGCACAGCGTAGCATCCCGTCCCATTGCGCCCGAGAGCCGCGAGGACGAGAGCCGGGCGGAGGATCCAGTTCAAGGCCCACGAGTGGGATCAGCACGATAAGAAACCTCCACCCAGACGAGCGGAGACAAGAGGGGAGGGATGCGCGGGGAGGAGCCGCTGCTCGGAGGAAAGAAAGATGGGGAATTCGGAAGCGCGTCGACGAGTCCTGCGTACTCTGGACTCGTTCCAGCCGAGAATTGAGGGAGGTTCGACGCCCCAACTGCAAGAAGACACCGGGGGAGCGCCCCTCCCACCCATGCCAGATGCCGGCTTCTCAGTCCTCGTGGCGTGTTTGAGGGGAAAGGGGCCGGTTTGAAGGAGACGACAAGCGATACCCGTACGGGAGGACCCTGCCCTGCCCTGCCCTGGGATGGTCTGATTGCACCGGTACGCTACTTCGTATTGACTCCTGCGGATCATGCATCTGACGGGAGAACAGGCCCTGATCCTGATGATGGGGTTGGGGGGAGCAGAGAATGCCAGAAAAAGTCGTCGAGGGAGCAAAGAATGCCAGAAAAGTCGGAGAGGGAGCAGAGAAAGCCAGGAAAAGTCCGGGAGGAAGCAGTGCAGTCCTCTCCCCCAGGGCGAACCACCGCAGGGCATACACGAGGCCCGAGTTCTGACGAGAGAGTGAGATGCCCATGCTTTGAACTCTGCAGACCCAGCCAATCAGACCCGGCTATACCGTTCGGTGTTCCGTGTACATAGTTCAAGATGGGAGGGGGAGGGGGGGGAATAGCTGGCTACCCAGCGTTTTGCGCGTGATGCAACCCGACCTCACCTCTGCACTTTCGAGCCGTGGAAAGGCCGCGGGAGTCGGAGAAAGGCCAGCTGACCGAGAGTCCCCCAGCTGTTTGTTGACACAGCAGTCCCGTGGGATGCGACTGAGCCGTTCCTCATCTACCCATCTCCGGAGCTCGTCGGCTGCCAGTCGGCAGAGCCAGAATGACAACATGCCGACGAGTAAACAGGCCCTCTCTCTGCTCGACCATGGAACCGAAGACCTTGCCCACGGGCGAAGCGCAGGCGGATGAGTCATCGTTTTGTTTTGGCTTGGGATCGGGTTCCGAGGACGATGACTGGGAGAGCCGGTGCGTTTCGTGGGGAGGTACCCAGGGCCGCAAGCGACCAACGAAGTTCGAGGGCTCGTCCGCTTCACGCAGGCTTTCTCTCCAACTGGGGGGTTTCAAGGCAACTTTGATGGAGGCGCACACACCCAAAGCCCTTGGGTAGATCGGAGCAGATGCGAGAATGGAGGAAAGGAAAGGAATGGAGTGAGAAGAGAAGAGAGAAGAGAGAGAGAAAAAAATTAAAAAAAAATTAAAAAAATCCCTCGTCGGGGATGGCTGCCCGTCGTTCTGGACGCAGAGACCAATCACTTCATGCTAGACAGACCTCATCATGTCCAGCCAGCTGGCGTGTCCCAAGGCTCTCTCGGTCGTAGTCTGCCACACGAGCAGAAGAGATCCGGCTGGATGGACGAGTAGCTATCGATACCCGCCAGGCAGGCCGTACAACTCCGTACCCACGGTTTTTTGGGTTCTGTGATACATGCAGCCCATCCCAGGTCACAGAGCGCAGCGAAGATAGACTCCCACCCAGCATGGTGTGCTGGTCGGATGAAATTTCAGCAAGCTCCCCCACCGTGCCTCTCTGCCCACCCCCAGTGCGGTATCGTAGTCCCTGCCCAAGTGCCTTGTAGTTCCAGTCGAGTCGAGTCGAGTCGAGTCGAGTCCAGCGCAGTCCACTCCAACCCAATCCAACCCAATCCAATCCAATCCAATCCAATCCAATCCAGTCCAGTCCAGTCCAGTCCAGTCGAGTCCACCTGTGCGGGTGGCGGAAAAAGGTGCTCCAGATGCTCTGCTGCGTCGGCACAGCCATCCTCGACTTCTGCCCTTCTAGCGTTAGCGCGGGCCACAGGCCGTTTCCTCAAGTGGCGCTAATCTAGGAAGCCTAAGCGAGTTCGCCCTCGCCCCCAGCCAAATTATTTCCCTCCTGGCTAAAAGTTCTTCTCCCTCAACCCTTCTGTCATCAGAAACCCGATCCCCATCGACATTTCAATAATACTATCCGGCAAGCTCTTCTTTCGTAGGAGACAACTTGTGGCAGGAATAGTCCCTCGATACTTCACCCCCCCTACTCGACTCGATAATTGCCAGCGCCCGTCTCGACGATCTGCTGCGACACACTCCTTCCCTTCCGAGGAAAGACGCCTGCGAGGCCAATCTTTTGTAAAAAAAAAATAAAGAAGAATACATATCATCATCAGAGCGATTCATTTCGTCTCTCCTGCAACTCCACTCCGCACCACAGTCTCAACGACTCCCGCCCCTACATCCGGTCGGGTTTGAGATCCGGTCGGCACGTCTCGCGAAAAGGGCTTTTCATCACCTCTACAACTAATCGCGACGTCATCCAAAACTAATCTCCACCTCCCCCCTCCCTGAATACACACGAGGTCATCTTTCAAAACAAAATCACTCTATGACTTCCGTGTCTCAACAAACACAAATCTCCAGCCAGGCCGCAAACACCAGCAGCGCGTCGCAGTCAAACCTGTCGTACGCTAACACCGCCAAGAAGGCCGTCTCGTCGCCAACAAACGCGACGAGCTCCTCAACCCCTTCACCCGCCGTGGCTGTCGGAGGCTCTGGGCCGGTACAACATGGCAAGACGAGCTCGATTTCGCCGATGAACGGCAAGCCGACCGTTGCCCCTGCTGTACCGGCAGTTTCTGCACCTGCCATCGCCCACAGCAGCTCTGCGACAAACGGCTCTTCCGACCACAGTAGGAAGAGCTCAGTCACCATCGGCGCCAACGGAATGAACGGAGGACCAGTCGGCGGCATGAAGATCCAGTTTGGATCAGTCGCAGAGGCCTCCCCGAAGGTTTCTCACAGTTCATTGGCCGGCGCTCACAATACAACCTCGGGCAACCCAAGAGTTACCGACCCTTCGCATTCGCCGTCCCCAATCCCTGTCCCCTCTGCCAGCGGCGGCAAGCCTCCCTCTGGCCTCGGTCAAGGAAGCAGCGTTCCCATGTCCTTTGGTAGCTTCGACAGTGTAAGCCCCGCCTTTTTTTTAAAAAAAAAAATGTTGTCTCCTGGGGATTGACTAATCATCCATGTTTCCACAGCAACGTCAAGGTCAGCGTACACCTGGAATACCAGGAGCTCTTGCACCAACTGGGCAGCAGGGCGGGCATTCTCGTGGTGAATCCGTACAGAGCGACATGAGCAATCACGGTGGCAATCCCGGTCGCGGTGGCTACTCTGGTCGCGGAGGTCGAGGAGGGGCGAATAACTTCTCCCCGGCGTATCCTCCATCCCAAATGGGATACCCTCCACAGAACACCTTCAGACCTTCCGGCAATCAGCCTCGTGGGGCGATGGCTCCTTCGTTCCAAGGTCAAGCTCGCCAGTTCCCAAACTCGCCCCATCAAGCTACTCGCAGCCCCAACCTCGCCCATTCGATGCCCGGAGGCTCAATGCCTGGCACTCCCAACATGAACCAAGCTGTGCCGATGCCGAATCAGCCCCCGTACGGCGGTTACTACCCACCACCGATGCATGGACAAGTACTACCCCCCTCTCACCTGCAAAATTCTAGTTTCCCTTCCAAGTCCAATTCCAGAGGCAAGAAGTTTGGCAAGAACGGCCGGACCAAGCAAATTGAGCAGTTCTCAGACCGCCAGCGATTCCGGGAGACGTCGTCAGAGTTATTTGGTCACAGCTACATGGCTACTGAGCGAGAGCTTCTAGCCCGTGAGAATCGGGCTCACAGTGACGCGAGAGGGCCTCCCGAGCTTTCAGCGCCTGTCAAGGCGTCGCGTGTTGGTGAGCCCGAGCCACGAGTTGCGATCAACGGCGACTGTCTTGCCGGGCCTGGCTTGCCCACACTCCCCCCATTCCCTCAAGGCCCTGAGAGCCGCAGTGTCAGCAGCGGTGGCCCACCGCCGCCGTTCTGCGCAGAGTTGGGTCCTCTGAATCTTGATCCCGTAACTGGTAACTTTCATGAGTATGCAAACTTACAGAAGCAACAGTTCTCCGGCTACCCCCCCCAGTTCGGCCCAGATGGGCGCATGGCCATGCAATCAGCACCCGCCTACTACCCGCAGATGGCAAACATGCATCCCTTTCCCCAATCCCCCCAACCGCACTTCCAACAACCTTCGACCTACCAGCCAGGCCAGTATGGCTCCGGCGGACAATCCATGTCGCGGAGCGGCTCTCAGATGTCAGAACGACCAGCATCTAGCATGGGGCAGCCCCAGACCCCATCCATGACTCCTATCCCTCACACCCATGCTCCACAACCGAAGCCCAACCCCGCTTCGCCTGCCTTCGCGCGCCCGGCGCGGAAGAGTGCGGCGATCGTGATCAAGAGACCTGACGGCGAGGCAGTGGATATTGGAAGCCTCAAGGCCGCTCCGCCCTCACCGGCCCCAAGCCAGCGCGCGCGGACTCCACCAGTGATTGCATCGACCCCTACTCCCCCGCCCAAGTCGGCAACCCCCCAACATGCGCGTCATGACAGCATCCCCCCAAAGAGCGCCGAACAGATCCGCCTCGACATTATTGAGCAGGTCAAGAAAGCCAAGGCGGAAGATGATGCCAAGGAAGCGGCCGTAGCCTGGCTGAAGGAAGAAGAGAAGGCGAAAGAGTCAGCCAAGGCGGCTGATGACAAGGCCAAGGAAGAGGCCGACGCTAAGGCCGCTGCAGAGCAGGCCAAGAAGGATGCAGACGACGAGCTGGAGCGCCAAATCCAGGAGATGGAGGCCGCCGAGGCAGAGAGGGAAAAGAAGGAGGCAGAACTTCACGCCAAGCGTCAAGCCGAAAAGAAGATTGCCGACGCGGCCAACGCAGAGAAGAGAAAGGCAGAAGCCGCTGCCAACGATCTGAAGCTCAGGGAGCAGGAGCGTGAGATGGAGCGCTTGGAAGACGAAAAGGAGAAGAAGCGTCAAGAGGCCGAGGCCAAGGCTGCTGCCGCCGGTGACAAGCCTGCTGAGAAGGAGGAGTCCAAGACGGGACCCAACACGCCGAGCACATTGGCATCGAAGCTCTCCACCCTAACGCTGGGCACGGAGAGTGGTGCTTCGACTCCCGAGTCTGACAGCTCCATGGGACCTCCCCCCAAAGTCAATCCGTCGGAGAAGCGCGGCAAGCCTGCGGCGTTGAATCTCGCACCACTCCACACGAAGCCAGTGGAGCCACCGCAACCCAGCGCCGCTCTCCAGTCTCTCAAATCAGCTCGCTTCCTGTCCGTCCTCAACTCGTCTCTCTACCCACCCAACATCAGCTCGCCCAACCCAGCTCTCAACTCTGCCGTCACCACCAAGGGCAAGAGTTTCAAATATGACAAAGAGTTCTTGCTCCAATTCCAGAAGGTCTTCATTGAGAAGCCGTCAATGGAGTTCGAGTCGCAGATCAAGGCTCTCATTGGTGATGTTGACGGTGGCTCCGCTCGTCCCGGATCGGCCCGACCGGGGGGCAGTGGGATGGGTCCTCGACAGGGCTCCTCACGCAACAATGCCCCCGGGGCCTTTGCCATGGGCTCTTTCGTCGCTGTCAGCGGGAAGACGCTTCCCCCCGGAACAACCTCCGAGATGCGATTTGCTATGGCTAGTGGCTCCATGCCTCGTCCTGCGCCTAACTCGACGGCCTCGTTCACCCGCGCCGGGGGTGGAGGCTTCCCCGGCGGCAATCAAATGACACGCAACATGTCGAACCCGATGAACAGCGGTCCCGGCTCACCTCGTCAACCGAGCCGGACACAACGCGGCGGGAGCAAGAGAGACAACTTTGCAGGTTCTGCGAAAGCTGAGGCTCAAGCAGCAAAGACCATGCCACTCACCGCAGGGATGGACCTAAAGCCGATTCAAGTCTCCGCCACTGGGTGGAAGCCACGCAGCATCCAAGCGCAATCTGCAACCGGTGCCGTAGGACCTACGCCTGGCTCTTCCGGTGCATCTGGTCACATGGAGCCCGACATGGTGCAGCGCAAGGTGAAGGCTGCACTAAACAAGATGACGCCCGAGAAGTTTGACAAGATCGCCGATCAAATCCTCGCGATCGCTGCTCAGTCCAAAGACGAAGCTGATGGACGCACCCTCCGGCAGGTCATCCAGCTTACCTTCGAGAAGGCTACGGACGAGGCTCACTGGGCTTCTATGTACGCAAAGTTCTGTAAGCGCATGCTGGAGACGATGAGTCCGGACATCAAGGACGAGAGTATCACGGACAAAAATGGCAACATCGTATCCGGTGGCAATCTCTTCCGCAAGTACCTGCTCAACAGATGCCAAGAGGAATTTGAGCGTGGCTGGAAGATGGACCTGCCAGACAAGCCGGAGGGTGAGCGTGGAGAGGAGAAGTCCGAGGAGGCAGTCATGCTGTCCGACGAGTACTACATCGCCGCGGCCGCGAAGCGTCGCGGTCTCGGTCTGGTTCAGTTCATTGGTGAGCTCTATAAGCTTAGCATGCTCACGGAGCGTATCATGCACGAGTGCGTGAAGAAGCTTGTCGATTACACTGGCATTCCGGATGAGGCTGAGATTGAGTCATTGACGAAGCTTCTGAAGACCATCGGTTCGAACCTTGACAGCACGGAGAAGGGTCGACCCATGATGGACGTCTACTTTCAACGAATCCAGGCCATGGTTGACACTCCGGAACTGCCCAGCCGCCTGAGGTTTATGCTGATGGACATCGTTGATCTGCGCAAGAAGCGATGGGCCTCGAAGGACAGCAACAAGGGTCCTAAGACTCTCGATGAGGTCAGAGTTGAGGTCAGATTCCCTGAAACCCGTCAGACGCGTATACCTTGCTAACATTGTATAGGCCGAAGCAGCAGCCAACCAGAAGGCAGCTGAGAATAACGCTCGTGGTAGTCAACGTGGGGGTGGACGAATGCAGATGGGCCGCGGCGATGGACGAAACTTCTCCAACCAGTACGGCAACCAACCACCCGTTGATTATCAGAAGAATACGGTCGGCATGGACGATCTCCGTCGCTTGACCAACAAGAACACTAGCCGGGCTTCGAGTCAGCAGATGTCCTTCGGTCCAACGTCGATGTTCTCGTCACGCAGTAACAGTGGCCGCAGGATGGGACCTGGTGGCTCATTGGGTAGAACGGGAGAAGACTCGGGAGCTTCGTCGAGAACGGGCACGCCTCCTCAGCAAAAGGAAAAGGAGTCTGCTACCTCCGTAAATGCATTCAGGTACGTCGCACTGGTTCCTGAATGGGCAGAGTTGCTCTCTGACTCTTCACAGTCTACTCGCAGGATTAGGATCTGGTGATCATGAGACTCCAGGCTCTCCACCTTCAACGTCTGTCTCTCCTGCACTGACCAAGGCTACGCCTGCCACAGCGGATAAGTCGGGCGACAAGGAGAGCGAGTCATGAGCATTCCGTCAACATACGCGAAAATGTTTTCACATGCAACCTAATCTTTGTGCATAGACTGGTGGGTTAATTTTCCATTTGCGGCGGGGCCCTTTTCTACAACGTGTCTTAAAAGTTCCTTCTCTGTTCCGTACCATGATACCTCGAGCGACCAATAGACCACATTTCTCTTTCACTAGGCTACTGCGCATTTTCGGAAGGTGTGCAGAAGACTTGGGTTGCTTCTCTGCTGCATTTCCTTCTGGCTCATGGGGGTCTGGCCTGCGGGACGGTTCGACCGGTTCAGGCCAGCGTTTAAAAGCTCTTGTGACAATATCTCTTCGTCTAGTTTCCTTTGGCTCGTTGCATTGGGTCTTGCTCCTGTTGGCGAGATCTATGCACAATCGCGTTGCATTTTTTGCGTTCTGCACACTTCTTGAGAAAGCTGGATTCATCGCCCCTTACAGATGAGGGATCGGGGTCTTTTCCGTTGCTGCGCTTGGTCGTCATTCTGAAAGGCCTGGCTGGCTGATGGGTAATCTTGGCTGGAGGGGGCGAGGCAGGGTCGGACGGTCATGTCAGAGATGCAAGGAGATGGTACGGGGCATGACGGAGATGATTCGCTTGTGGGGAAGCCCACATGTACAAATATTTATTTCGGTGAGCCAGGCTAGCCAGCTGCAGAGCAATCAACGTTCAAAAAACCCGTGCGCCCACTGACGTGGTGAGACGATGAGCTCAGTTATTGATGTTGGGCTCCGGGGTGGCGATGGTACGCAGGTGGTCCCCAGAGCAGTCTTACCGACAAGCAATCTATGCCTCGACTCCAGCCTCCTACTGTTGTCGGCCGACTTGAGAGAGTTTCATCTCAAATATGCAGGCTGTAGGGAATTTCTTCCTCTTCACTCTACTCGATCTACATCTTGGCGTTTATCGAGAAGTGCTAGCCTACTGTGAATCCACCCATTGCAACTCCCGAGGCACAGCGCTCGACACTCCAACCATCTCCCTACTCCTCCTCCTCCTCCTCCTCCTCCTCCTCCTCCTCCTGCTCCTCCTCCTGCTCCTCCTCCTGCTCCCATTCTCCGAGTGCCATCCAACGGGCAAGCCAGAGAGACGCCGCGCCCAGCCGCTACGACCTGGGTCGGCGGTCCTGCTTCGTGTTGCTTGGGGAGGGTGGCGAGTCTCGAGACCGGTCCCCGACGGGCGACACCGGTGCAGCGAGGCCGGGGAGAGTCGCAAGGGCTCTGCCCGTTGACCGGCTGGGGAGTTTGCAGGAGCTCGTAGGGGGTCTCCCAAAGATTGCTTCTTCGGGGCTGGTCCCGGTGGAGAAGGGTGGGGTCGACCGCGGTGCTAGGGGCGCTTCCCCCCAGATCCAAGAGGACTTCTGGAAACTCACGATTGATGCGGCCAAGGCAGCTTGACGATTTGGGTCCCCAATCCGAGAGCTCAAACGTTCCTTCAGAAGCACATAAGACAGGGATCATGCACTTGTTGGCATTGGACTTCATATCAAGGTACAGTTGGGTATTTCAAGCTCACTCCTTCACCCCTGAACGCCTGCGCTAAATGCCGAACCTGGCATGTCATCACCAGATGTCATCTCATGTATCCCATAATTCTACCGCCCCGAACCACAGGTTCCTACTTGAACTCGTTCTTCAAGACCCACCTGCCTCTCATCCGAACATTGCTGCCCTTCTCCAGGCGCGCAATTTCACCCAGCATGTGCTTGAACTCGGCCGTCTGTTGCTCCGTGGTGCACATACGGTTGAAGTGGTTCACCAAGGCTTGGCTGGGCACGGAGCCACCCTGTCTCCTGATGAAATCTCGAATCAACTTCATAAAATCCTTTCCGCTTGGGGGTCTCCCGCCGCCAGCGGCACCAGGTGCGGCGGATCTGGGGCTGGCTACGCCAGCGGAAGCCGAGAGACCTTGCCGATTTGCAAGGCCAGAGAGAATGCCAGCTGAGCTAGAGCCGGCGCCTCGTCGGAGATTGACTGGTCTTCCGGCCGAGCCAAATTCTCCTGTCCAGGTGACCGTGCCTGGCGTGATGCTCTGAGCTACTTCGCCAGCTTTGCGGAGAGCTGTCGCGGCTTCAGCTGCAACTTTCTTGGCTTCTCGTTCAAGCATGCCACGGTCACCGGCTATCTTCTTCTTCCCATTGATGATCTGATCGTGTTCTAACGCGCTGTGAACACCGGAGCGAGCGAAGATACCCTCCATAAGTCTGGCTTCTTCAGAAGGTGGATTCTCCTCCTCGGGATCTCCACGGAAAGCCTCTAGGCTGGCGACGCCTGCCAGGTTGCGAACGTCTGTACCTACATCTCCTTGTTCTGGGAAATCAGATTGGGCAATGCCCTGAGAGACAACACCATTCTGAACAGCAGTCGCTGCGCCAATTCCCGGCACAGCGACCTTGTCTTCTAACGTCGCAGGTTCGGGTGTTTTGTTGAACTGAACCTCGGTGCCTTTGAACATTTCACCGGTTTCTGTAGTGCCGTCGTCTGTCCCGCCGAGGGTGAAGAGATCGTAGAGATCCTTCATTTGAAATGTTTGTCGTTGCTTTGGATCCTTCAGGATCTTGTTGGTCAAGAATTGCTTGAAGATCTGTCTGTGATATATCTTCTCCTCAATGGTACCTGCAGTCATGAGACGGTATATCGTAACCTCCTTCTTCTGGCCTAAGCGCCAGGCACGTTCTCGAGCTTGAACATCCGTGGAGGGATTCCAATCCGGATCAAATATTATGACACGGTTTGCCCCCGTAAGATTCACGCCAAGTCCTCCTACTTTAGTGGTAAGCAGGAAGACATGAAGATCAGGATCGCTGTTGAAACGATCAACCAAGCTCTGTCTGTCCTTGATGTTGGTGCCGCCATCCATCCGGAGATAATTGAAGCCATGAAGTCTCTTGATAAAGTCTTCAATTATGTTCAGCATCTGTACACCCTGACTGAAGAGAAGTGTCTTGTGTCCATAGCCTTTCCACATTTCCAGAAGAGCCTTCACAACTTGCATCTTCCCAGATTTGTTTGGATTGCCCCATTTGTAATCAGGCTTATCCTTCAGGCGAGGATCCAGGAGATCTGGATGATTGCAAATTTTGCGCAAGATATCAATGCCATACAAGGACTGCCGTGTACGGTTCAAAATGGAGCTCATCTCATCGGAAGAAAGAAACAATTCGTATGCCTCCCGCTGGGGTTTAGTGAGCTTGCAAAATAGAACCTGTTCGCTCTTCTTTGGTAAGTCTGATGCGACGTCAACCTTCAGTCTTTGCAGAAGATACGGACTAATAGCAGCTTTTAGAGTTTCTGCACATTTCGTGGCCGTCAAGATCTGAAGATTGGTAGCATTGGCGTAGCCGCCGAGTTTGATGGGGACTTCGAATGACTGCCGAAAGTTGACCAGAGTGCCTAATCGCATCGGAAAGACGAAGTCGAACAGTGACCAAAGCTCAACAAGGTTGTTTTGCATTGGCGTACCTGAGAGGATGACTCTATTGGCCGTTCGCAATTCTTTGCAATGTATGGTGATTGCGGTGTTTGGGTTGCGAATCTTATGGCCTTCGTCGAGCACAGCGTAGTCCCATTCAACTGGTATGAGCGCATCTGCGTAAGTCTGAAGACCAACATAAGTGGTAACAAGGACATGGCCATGCTGCACCACTCGATTTACCATCTCTTTGGCAGCCTTTGATGATTTGGGGTTCCCATCAGATCGGTCGTAGACCTCTTCTATGTTTTCCATTCGTCCTTCACCAACATTCAGCATGCCGCTACCAGAGCTGTGGAGTATTGAAACTCTGAGCGGTGGCCACCATCGGTGGAACTCGTTTACCCACTGTCGCAGGACAGTGGCAGGAGCGACAACAATGATGGGCTTCGTAAGCTTCTTGCTGTAGTGTAGGCCGGCCAGAAAAGAGATAATCTGAATTGTTTTGCCAAGACCCATCTCATCACCAACAATGCCACCAACTTGTTGAGCATATAGCTCGCCTAGCCACTGAACTCCTGTCTTTTGGTAGTCAAACAATGCTGGATATATGTCGCCTGGAAGTCTGAGGCCATTCTCAAATTGGTGATCCGGTGCATCGGGACATGGCTTGAACCATTCCTCCACATCTTCATGCTCAGCAGCCTGCTCTTCCTCGCCTGCTTCAATTTCGAGTAATTTTCCACGTCGAGCTGCACTTCTCTTCTCCACCCATTGATCTAGACGTGCTTGGTACATATGTTCATTACCGTCATCGATAGCTCCAAGGTCTACCTTCTCCTCCATTTTTGCCTTCCCAGCACGTCGCTTCTTTGATCCTCGAGATGCAGTAGCATTGTCGTCACCATCGTCATCTTCAGATTCAGATTCACCAACATCGCCGCCGGAGCCATCTGGAGCGAAGTCATCCTCCTCGTCTGAGGTTGATTGACGCTTTCGAGGAGTAGAAGCTGATAATCCATCGTTAAGCTTCGTCTTCTTGCGAGGACGGAGGCCAAATTCTCCTCCTGAAACGACGATTTCTCCAGCGTCCGCAAACCCTGGTAATCGTAGATTCTGATGAGATCTAGGCTCTGCGTCTGTGACTTGCTCTTGGCCTTCCGTTCCCGCCTCTTCCTCTGCATCCATCAACACCGAGGTGAGGTTTCCTTCCGCAGCCTCAGACTCTCGTCCAGGCATTCTTGAGAAGGGCGTGATCTTGCCAGTGCGTATAAGGAAGTCCCGTTGACTTTCATTCGGCATCCGCTTGCTACCCCCAGTATCCATATCTGCATCCTCCCCTCCATCGAGTTGGTGTCGTTCATGTATACGGCTCTGTATGTCTGAAACATCTTTCTTCAATGCGGCGATTTCGATATCGATTTGAGTTATCTCTTCCGAACAACGTTTGCGCATCAGAGGATTATTTGCCAGCGTTTGGAGGCGTTGCTCCTTCCTCCTTTTCTCACTCGCGAGTTTCTCGATATTTCCATTGGCTTTAGCAATTCTTTTCTCGTCTCGCTCATCCTCCTGCTCTATCATGACCAAGTTCGCCTGGTTAGTAATATCTCTTTCCAATTCATCTTGATCACGGACATCTTCTGTCAAACCCTGAAGCGCGGCAGCCTCGTCCAATGGCATTGACATCCCAGCGGCCTCACCCTTGTCCTCATCCTTTGCGATTTCGTCTGCAGCAGCTGCAGCAGCTTCTTCAATTGTACTCTCTCGTTGCAGCTTGATACCACCTTCAGCTGTCTCAGAGAAATGAGCTTCGCAAGAAGTCGCCGCTTGGTGGTCTTGCAGATCCATGTTACTGGCAGCTGGAGCAAGTAATTGCAATGATGGTAGGAGAAGATTCCAGGAAAATCGCGGGCTTGATGTGGTGCAGTACCGTTCGCGAGAGTGAGTCCTAGGCAGAGCCACAGGTGACCTAGAAAGGGTGGCGAGACATAGAGAACGAGCGACAGCAGACACCGAGATTGGTAGATAATTCGTCCGAGAGATCTATGCTACTTTGCAGATCGCAGATAGGGTCATGGAAAAGCTGCGGGTGGTGCTTATGATATTTGGGAGATGCTCGTCGTAGCTTTGATGCGTCATTGAGGCCCCCGCTTGCCCGACTCGTGTAAATTTGTCTCGTGTTCACGTGTTTGAAGGCATGTCCACCTCTCTATCGCCTTTGCATGCGCAACAGAACCGAGTTTATTGGTGATCCTTGTCGATGAGAAATTATCCGAAAAGGATAAGAGTATACGCTTGTGCAGGCGCATCTTCCGGTGCTATCACACTAGAAAGGCAGTATATGCCGACGGGGCTCTATTCGTTCTACACAGTATAGCTACCTACCAAGAGCCGTGAAGGACTTGGCCGGGGCTGGCCTTTTAGTATATATGCGTATGTCATCAAAGATGCATGACTTGCCTCCATCTTGAAGTTCCCACGTCCATACTCCGGCGCTTGCACCAAATACTCTCTCCAAGTCAAGGCTTCAGAGGTTGGCAGGTCACATAGAGACTTCTCGTCTTTGTTGGGGGGATATTTTTCTTGTTTTCAATCTTTTTGATCTTGTCTTGTGGGAAGCTTAGAGGCTGTGAGGAGTTTTCCAAGGATCCGATTTACGCGTATATGTCTCCGGTCAGTGGTAGGGTCGATAGCTGCAAGGCTGGAGACATGTCATACAGAAGCAGTATAATAACAGCCGGAGCCAGAGACATAGATCGCTGGAACATCCAAGAGCTTTGCCTACGAGGCACAAGGAAATGGTCAATCTCTAATGACGAGTTACGAATGCACATATGAGCAGATCCCGTAATGCTGAACCGGTGATTTCTGGCGGTTGCACTGGTGCCACTCACGTCTTCTAGTGCTCTGAGCGGTGCACGATTATCCAATATCGAACTTCAGCTTACGAAACTCCGCTGAACACAAACTAGCTACGACCGAGATTGCGGCCAAAATCTATCGTTCTCGCACAAAAGTACAGGAGTAGAGACGTTGGCTACAGTGGATAGTATGGCGCATAAGCTGGGTAGGTAGGTAGCTACCAGTAGGTAGTCCAACATACATGGGCGGCTCGCTGACTTGATTTCCAGCTATGCAGACTGTATCTGGGGATTGAATTCTAATCATGATATGGCCCTTAGCTTCGATGAGTGGCCCTGTCGAACCTTTCATCCTTGAGATCCAGCAACTCGGGCATTTGGTGAGCGCAGTATTGTTCTTGCTGTCGAGAGAAGACTCGACGGTCTGTGAGGAAGCTGTGCTGTAACCAGGCGTCAAGTGTTACGAAGCTGCAGAGTGAGTAACTGGAAGTACCTATATGTATATGGAATTGAGGGGCTGGGGCATGTGAAGAAGGGGAGGTAAACATGAGAAAAAAAAGCAAGACAGCCGAACCACCTGGGAATTTGTGGTCTTGGACCAGAGCAGATCTCTGCAGGAAGAAGCCATACGGTATTGAATTGCTGGCAGCCCGGCTTCCTAGCAGCCAAGCAAGCTGAATCGTAACCGTCTGGATACAGCCAAGAAAACATTTGTTTTGCACTGTGTTGCATCCACTCTCAACTCAGAAAACAGAACCCTGGTCACCCTGGTGAGCCACAACACCCAACCCCCTGAACCTCCCTTGGAAACCCAGCGAGGCCCGACGACGGTGAATGTAGTCCGCAACGCCTGATTTTGCCCGGTATCCTGTGATCCCAAGAATGCAAATGGCCGAATTGGCGCGCATAGTGTTGCTGCTGCCAATGTTGGGCTGTCTCCCTCTGCTGTGACTTGCAGGGTTTGTATTATGTTGTGTTGTCTTGGGTTGCACGTTGGGATCCTTCGACTTGCTTGCCCGCCAGCATAATACCCTCAGAACCTATAACCTAATAGCCTCATAGCCAGCCGGCTTGGATCCTCGAATTCACTGCCAGCGACCACTGCACTCCCTGATTGGGTGTTACCCGACCCAGCGCGCTAACGTAACGAGCTTCAACGATCAACTTAAACTTCACTTTACAACGCTCGCGACTCGCAAGGGCGCCGACCTGGATTATTCTTTCTCCCCGACCCGCCATGCTTCGTTGACCACCGACGCTCTGGATCTACACGGGTTCCATCTGCCTCTGCTGGCGGCCTCACTTGTTCTTTTGCCTGCGCCGCATGCTTGGCCTGTCAACTGGGTGTCCGCAACTAAACGTCCCTCGCATCACCGGTGCGACGCTTGATGCTCCCTACGTGAGGTAAGGTAGCTTTGCAGACCGCGACTAGCTGCTGCCCTGACTACCAGCCTGCGCAACAATACCTCTCAGTGCCCTCCTCCGCGACGTCTGATTCGGATTCAGTATGGATCAATGGCAGCAACCTTACTCGGACCAGTCCGGGTCCTCTCGACGATATAACGGCAACCCCCCGCCATCCCAGGGGCAGATGGCGCGCGACTACAAGGGCAACGGGAACGCTCAGGCCCAGCCTCCGGCGGGCTTCACATACGAACAATACCCAGGTGGCATGGGCGCGCATCCTTATTCAGCTGCGAATTCTCCCCTGGCTACTACACACATGAGAGACGGGAACGGCGATATAGCTATGCAGGATGCAGACCCCTACAGTGGCATGAAATACCCGATGCGGTCTCATCACCAACAACATCTTTCGGGCGGCCGAATACCATCACTCCAGTCGCCTCAAGAACCATCGGCCGCAGCGCAGAGATACTCTCCCATGGAGACACTATCACCCAGTTCGCCCTACGGGGTACCGCCGCAAGGGCAAAGTCAGTATGGGTCACGTCAGTCACCAACAAGACCAGGAAGCTATTCGTCACCAAACTCCTACTACGTCAGTCGCCAGCAAGCGCAGCAATTATCTCTACCTCCGATCACCCCCTACTCCTCCAACCACGAGGGTTATCCCGCTTCTGCGACGCAACAATTGAATGCTGTCTTTGGCAATGACCCCAAATCCCCTCGTCGACCAGTACCGCAAGCATCGATAGGCCCTCCAGGTCGGGGGCCTGTTCCTGAGTTCACAAAGCTACGATCTGTGTCCGATCTGCAGCCAAAGATCAATGCGCAGCCAGCGTTTCGAAGAGCAAACCCAGAAGGTGGATTCATAAGTGTATGATCGAGATTCCTACCTCGAGGCACAACTGCTGACAGGTCATGATAGCCTCTGCAAGCCCTTACAAGCCACCTCCCATCGACATACCGTATATGTAATCCCAGCTTCAAGTACGAATCATCTCGAAATCCTCGCCGGGTACTCACCAAGCCAAGCAAAGGTGTGAAGAACGATGGATTCGACAATGAGGACAGTGACTATATTCTTTACGTCAATGACATTCTCGGGTCGGAGGAGACTGGCCACAAGTATGTCTCGAGATCGAGAAATCCGTGGGGGTCGAGATTAGTATCGCTGATGTAGGATTCCAGGAATCGATACCTTATCCTTGATGTCCTCGGACAAGGAACCTTCGGTCAAGTTGTGAAGTGCCAGAACTTGAAGACCCAGGAGGTTGTTGCAGTCAAAGTCATCAAAAATCGGACAGCATACTTCAATCAAAGCATGATGGAAGTTTCTGTTCTTGATCTGGTGAGTTTACTCTGAAAATCCCTCTGTAGGCTAAGCTAAGCTCACCTTGAACCGTAGCTCAACACGAAGCTCGATAAGAATGACGATCGCCACATTCTTCGGTTGAAAGATACCTTCATCCATCGTCAGCACCTGTGCTTGACGATGGAGCTTCTAAGCGTCAATTTGTACGAGCTGATCAAGCAAAATCAGTTCCGAGGGTTGAGCACGACACTGGTCCGAGTATTTGCCCAACAGCTTCTCAATGGTTTAAGTCTGCTAAATAAAGCCCGTCTTATCCATTGCGACTTGAAGCCAGAAAACATTTTACTGAAAAATCTCGAGAGCCCAATCGTCAAGATCATCGATTTTGGATCGGCTTGCGATGAGCGACAGACGGTTTACACATACATTCAGTCCAGATTCTACCGATCCCCAGAAGTCCTATTAGGCTTGCCCTACTCCTCTGCTATTGATATGTGGTCACTGGGGTGTATTGTGGTCGAACTGTTCCTAGGCCTTCCTCTCTTCCCAGGATCCTCGGAATACAACCAAGTGTCCCGTATAGTAGAGATGCTCGGGAACCCGCCAAACTGGATGCTTGAGATGGGAAAGCAGTCGGGAGAATTTTTCGAGAAACGACACGACGTGGACGACTACGGGAGACGAACATATCACTTGAAGAGCATGGAGCAATATTCTCGCGAGCATGGTACAAAGGAGCAGCCGAGCAAGAAATACTTTCAAGCCACGACACTGCCCGAAATCGTTCGATCGTACGCCATGCCGCGGAAGAATATGAAGCAGAGCGAGATCGACCGGGGTAAGCAATTCCCCAGTGTCGCAACATGTCCCCTCTAACTCCCCGCCTAGAATTGAACAATCGGGTTGCGTTCATTGATTTTGTTCGTGGGCTACTCAACATTAATCCATTGGAAAGATGGTCGCCGCAACAAGCGAAACTGCACCCTTTTATCACCCAGCAGAAGTTTACTGGCCCGTTTGTGCCTCCGATGAATCTCAAATCGAGCTCCATAAATCGGTCACCTGCCCCCGGCACCCAGCAACAACAACAGGCTGAGGCGCTGAGCAGGCAAAGAGCGCAAGCTGCACAGGCACAGGTACAGCATGCCCAAGCTCATACTGCCCAAGTACACGCGACTCAAACGCCCTACTCCGCCGGTGTCCCAGTCGGCCAGTACCCACAAGGAAACCCTGCTCAGCCACCGATGTACGCCAATACCAGTATGTACTCGCCGAGCGCAAACATGCAAGGCGCACCGCCGCCATATCCTTCTCAGCCACAGCAACAAGGCCCATATAACCAGATGGGAATGATATCACAGCCTCCACCTCAAATGGCTCCCACACAGTACGCCCAAGGGCAGCAACAGCATCAGCAACAGCAGAGCCAGCAGAGCATGTATGCGCAACAGGCAGCCGTTAGATCTGGTCGTCAAAGAGCCTCCACGATGGAGGTTCAACAGGGTGGCATACCAGTTGCCATCCAACGAGTGGCTAGTCACCTTGACCCGAATCAACCAATCCGCTTGCAGCCCAGTCCAGCATATTACCCGCCACCAAACGAGGGAGCGCCGGGTGAAAATCCTGGAAGTGCACGTAGGCGGGGTAGTAGAGCGGCCCAGGGGCAAGGTGGACAACCCGGTCAGCGAAGTAACCGGGATTTCATCCGTAACCTGGAAGACCGCACGCTCGAGGAAGGATTTATGCAAAGTCAGTGGCATTGAGCTTTGCTATGCTCCAATACAAGCCTCCGAAAAGGAGGATATCGCCGTCCGTTCGATCCATGCCTGTCATCACCCATTCGGGCCCAGCTTGCTGTCTAGAGACTGGTAGCGCCACATCCTTGCGCTTGAGCTTGATAATGCTGACTGTAAGCTGTTCCGTTAGCGCAAGTTTCGAGGCACGACACGCGTGAGAAGGGCAGAGCCCACTCTCGGTTTCTCGTGCTCGTAGAGGAGGCGGAAGTGTTTTTATACATAGGATAGCTCGCGCGTGCACAAGATCCGGCTAGCCAATCTAATCATGCATTATGCTTGGGCTGGACACGTAGAACTCGCTGCGCCGTGCGGGCTCGTCTTGACATAACACGGTTTGAATTGCGGGCGGAGAGTTTTGAAGTCATTCATGTAATTTACACAGGCTGCATGGACTGAGCTGCTCGGTCTTCAATCGATGGCTTCGCTAAATCACCATGCTTGATCTCCTCCCCTGTGCGTATGAAGTTTTTTCATGTATAATGTGAATGCTTCTTCAACATTCCTCCTAGAACGTCCATTCCAACATCGGATAACACCAGCAAGAAGTCTCCACGAAAACCACTCCGAGCCGGCACATCTACAGCTTTGATTTCAGCTCCTTATACGCTCATTTCCTTGCATTGTGCCAGGCGGTTATCTGATGTGCGGATGGCTGTCTCTGTCAGGGCCTTTTCCGATTGCGGCATTTTAGACAACTACTCATAACGAATTCCACTCAAATAACGGCAGGGGTAGAAATTGTACTTTATGTCGTTATGTTATACATATAGTATTTGGAATATAAGGTTATGAGTATGGATAAGTCTAAAATAAGAGAGGTTCGTTATTTAGAATATGAATGATTTGCCATATCATGTCTTTTAGAATGAGGTGAAGCATTGCAGTACGCGGTTTTCTGCCATTGTCTTCGGATGGTGCTCTCCTCGGCAAGACCGTAGGTTGTGTTTTAAAGAAGCTTGAAAAATATTGTGGGGGTGTGCCGTTCCATCATCTGTAGGATTGTCTTCCGTCACCTCGATTGTCGCGTTCTCTGTTGTTGGCAATTCCTCGACCCTTCCTTGAAATGATATTGTCACTGTAAAGGCCTCTCTCTGCGTCGTCGGTCTCCATGCGGTCTTCGAAGCCATAAGAGCCATCTATCACATCCTCTCTGCTGTACTCTCGTCGTCGCTCGCGACTACGTTCTCTGGCTACATAGCGATCATCACCATGTCCAAACCGAGCAGCGTCTGACATATTTACATTGATATCGGCTCGGGGCCCTTGGGTGATGCTTGTGGGCTGTGCATGAGAGGATGACTGGATTAGTTGCTTTACGTAGGCTGGAAGGGGACCCGCTGGCTGGAAAACGCGGAGACGATTGCCGTCAGCCTGCGATGCATGTTAGAATAACTATTGGTGCATAGGGATTGAGTGGCTTACATTCTTGTTGTTGAAGACATCAACAACACTGTCGGCACCCTCTCTTGTCTCGAAAACAAGCTCAGCAACAACGATTGGTCGCTCGGAAACGATACGGCAGCTCAGAACAGATCCTCCCACTGGTATCATCGCAATCTCGAGATCTGCAGCTGTAGTTCCAGACGCGAGATTCTTCACCACAATGAGAGTAGGACCAGCTAATCCGCGGATTGAGATGCTGGAGGTAGGTTTTGCAGTACTGACAATGTTGAACTGGCTGTTCAAGGAGGGCGAGGAGGCTGCATCGTTGAGCGCAGCGTGTATGCGTTCATTGCGGTTAATACGCGCTGCACTTGGACCGCGAGGATTTTCTTGGGGTGATCTCGATGTCGGTGAATTATTTACAGTGTGTAGGTCATGAGTCCAGTCTCCGTCAACGTTTCCGGCTGCTTGAAGTCTCCCTGATGGTCTGGTCGGTCTGGCTGTAGTCGATACGCTGCGCTGCTGCTTAGAGATCAGATGCGTGAAACCCGAGCTCCAGTATTCATCTTGCCTTTGCTACTCCTGCTCCAGAACCGCCAATTCTGCTCGCAAGAGATGGTACCGCTCCAAACTTATTGTTGTTGCCCTTGTTCATCCCTCCACCAGTTGCGCTGGCTCTGCGGTTCTTTCCGAAAATCTCCTTGGCCAAGATCTCGTTCTTCCGACGCGTACGGTCTAAAGGGTTGTCAGCGACTGTAGTATACTACTACTTACGCTGTTGATTCGTTCGTACCTGCGTTGATCATCGCATTCAAGTCGACGGCAGGCTTACTAGGCGCCATGATACTGTAAATTAGTACGTACAGGTTAGTAGTTTGTACAGGTATCTACTATCTTCCTTGAAGAGTAGATGCGCGCTCGTAGGGGGGTCTTGTCATTGTGATAAATGGGAGTTCAAATTTGAGAAATAATCACGGAAGGGCAGAGGGACGCAATCTGGCGGAGGCGGTGATGCACTGGCGTTTGCGGCCAAAAATCAAGAGTGGGGCGAGCCGTTCTTACAAGCATGGTGGCTGGCTGCGCTTAGCTTAAGCAGGAACGACCGGCCCCTTTTTTAAACGAGGCAGGAGGCGAGTGCACATGTTTACTTCGCGGTCTCGTTCCTCACCAGACTTTCTCAATCACTCCTCACATTACAATCGCCTCTGACTTTGCATACTCTTTGATTTCTCGGAGGAGGAAGTTTTGGTTAATGTAAAGTCTCCTCCCGCCCCAATGAGCGAGCCAATTTCTTTCTTTGCAGTTGAACGATGTGCACAATTAATATCCGCCTAAAATACTGATACATGACTGCCAGGGTCTATATCCAGTATGCCTCCAACATCGTCTAGTCCGTCAAATCCAGCGGTCGAATTTGGTCTGCTCCCTCGAACACCAGCTTCCAACTGGAATAAGAATGGCCGCACACCTACTGGTAAAGAGAATTCTGGCTCTGGTTCCCTACACAAGCGCCTCTTTAATAGCTTAAGATCAAGATCCCGTAGCTTCACACGTACTTCTGATGCCGGCAGTCCCAGTGCAAAGCCAATTAAGCGAAGAAAATCCATAGTAGATCTCTTGAATTTCGGCTCTAGCAGCTCTCAGGACAGCCAGGGCTACTCCACACCGGGGGACACCAGGAAGACAGAAGATAATGCATCTAAGGAGGACTTTGCACGCGAGTCTCTCTTCCTTTTCCGGGACGAACAGTATATACTGACCTACTTCAGAACTTTTCACACATATCCCTACTAGACGTAGAAGTCTTGGAAACCTTCTAAGCCCGAGTAACATATTGGGGACAATAACCAACAAAGGTTCACAGAAACAGAGCTCAACCCTTCAAAGTGGCATTCCACCAGTTGAGGTCCAATTTACTGAAGACACTAGAGACACTTCCAAGAACGTCAGGGATTCAAAAAAATTTAGTGCCAAATGCGAAACGGAAGATGAAGAGGGCAAGTCAGACTCTTCACAGCCCAGACTAGCAGGAGAGAACGCCGATGGTATGCTGCTTCTCGAGGCGGGATTGGCTCGCATATTAGATGGTATGTTAGGTTCATAACTCACCACTCAAATGCTCTGACAATTTTTAGATATCAATATCGATGTACCGGCGGCCATAGTCATCGCTCAGCGCAGGGCAAGCTCATTCCAACAATTACTGGACGAGGCGAACAACAGAACGAAACATGCCAGGACAGTATCCATGTCAGACTCATTATTTCCTCTGTTTGGAGATTCGCGTAGTGAGACCAGGGAAGATAGTCGGCGTGGTACCCCAGACTCATACCTTCAACTGCTCATAGAGTCCTGCGAAACACCACAGGCTCAGTCCGCCTCTACAGAAGCCATCATCCGACAGCCTGTAGGAAGGAAGTCAGTTGATCAGGAGAAGCAACAGAGTTCTCCAAACGACTTCGATCCAATGTCTACCACAGCCATAGGATACTGTCCAGGCCCTAGTGTCGTCCAGAACAGTCGGCTTTGCACACCTGACTCCTTTCTTCAGCGGGCCGAAGTGATTGAGCCAAATGACGGAGATATTTCTCAGTTCTTTCTTGAACCCCTCGCGTGCCAATCCACTAATGGTGAGCATTTAATCCATTCATACATCCCGAAATCGGAATTTATGCAGCACCAGTGTTTACGAGACTCAGCAGCGGAGATAAGTAGATCGCCTAGTACGGAAACTCTCAAAACAACAGAGCAAGACATGGATTTTGACCTGGACACCGGTCTTCTTATTGGATATCAGTATGAGTTACGAGACTCTACCCCAAAAGTTTTAGAGGCAGCAGAACGTGAGCCACATGATCGTAGGCCTACAGTGACTGTTCACGAGTTCATTCCTACCCCGAGCTTGGTAGATCTGGACCCCAAATTCAGCCAAAGACACGAGGAAATATCTCAGAGATATTCGAATCTCAACCTTGAGCCCGGCGCAGAGTGGGCGTCTAATTCGGAGAGAATTTCTCAAGGTATAAAATCAACAGTGGCACGAATGACACGGAATCATCATTCTTCTGGTGAGGAAGGCGTTGCCTTGACTCCCCATACTCATTCACCAGGTTTCAACAAGACTAAAGCAGAAAAAATAATTGGCTCCGTACAAGAATTTGTGCACAATCGCTTCGTTGAAGATGAGGAAGAGGTATGGGAATCGATCAAGGAAGGAATGGAGCTCTTGATAGAGGTAAGTCAGCGCTCAAATCGTGTACTCAATCAATGAAATTCTGACCTATAAAGAACAAGCGCAACGGACGAGGAAATTTATCTTCTGAGACTCTCATTTCCGATCCCGTCGGTACGATCGGAGAGGAGCATGGTTATCAAGAGGCTTCTATTTCTCCGATTGATCTCATCTTCTCCGCCACTAGTACGGAAAAAAAGTTTCCGCTGGAATCTGTTGATTCTGGCCCGGAATTTATGGATGATACCTGCGAGAATGCTGCAATTTTAAGGGAATTTCCCTCGGAGGACCTCTTTCTCCCGCTGATTGACCAAGTTCTCGAGGAGTCAATTGTCATGAGAACACCCCTTGATCCATTCTATGCTATGCGGCGAGCGACTGGTATGGACATAGGTTATTTGGGCACGTTTACGGACACTGAAGAAGCTGGCGAGCAACAAATTCCTAGATGGTCCTACAGCTTCGAAGCAGAATTTCCCCCCACGGATATCTTCTCGGAGGTTCCAGCGACCCAAGAATTACGGCCTAGTTCAAGGAGCAGACGGCACATCTCATCTGCCGCAGTTCAAGTGCAGTTTCCAAGTACTTTGAACTTGCTCCAGCACACCGAGACCTATGTATCCAAGGTAGAGGCCATAGCTGCAGTGCAACAGTACAAGCTGGGAGAGCTTTCTAACTTTTGCATCTATGACGCCGAGAAGCGGAAAATCATTGCACACTCAATAGATTCCCCTGTTCCTAACCCTGCAGACCTGGCGCGAATGGGGCTTGAAATTTTATGGCTTGCTACTCACGATGGAAAGTCTGATGAAAATCAACCGAATGAAGGATCCGCTTTCGAAGGATATCTCAATAGATCTGGCAAGGTGTCCGGCATGGGATCTGGTTTTGATGATAGTGGCTTGCCGCAATGGGGTAATGATTCTCAGGCCAGCATTACAGAGCGGTACGATAACAACGAAGCAGAGAATTCATTTTCGGTACATAGGCCTGATACGAAGCGTTATACCAGCAGTTTGATTGGGATATCCGCAGAGAACCCTTTTGCAGACAACGGCTTCCCGACATTGGTATCTGAGACTCGCAGACAATGTTGCGAGGACCAATCACGTGTCGAAATGCCCGGAGAGGATACCTGGAAGAATTGGAAAGCCGTATCACCTAGGACAAAACTACCCGTGGCAACGAGCCTTGGGAAAGTACTTTACCAAAGGAGATCCGCCTTCAAGATTAATGACGAAAGGTTACTGGATTCAGAAAGGTCTTGCTCCCAAGATGACCAGCCCAGGGAACGCCTCAGTGACAGTTCATCGACACATGAGAACGAAGAGCATATCGAGTTTGTTTCCGGAAATCGCGCAATTGAAGATGAAAGCTTGTTCGATGCCATTATGTTAGCTGCTCGAAGTTCAGACGTCAACATCGCAGGCGAACCGGGTAATTCGACTGAGATATTAAGCCCCCGTCTCCATACTCCGGATGGCTTGCCCATGGTGATAGTAAGTGCGAATGTAAGTGATAACAAGCTTGATACAGTCTCTACTGCTGTGGAAGAGCGAAAGGCTAGTTCTGGTTCAGAGGTATCGCAGGACTCTCGAGGTTGTGTTGAACATCCCTCTGGTTACCACTTCACTGCAATGAAACACTTGATGGCAACAAGCGAATGCAGTAGAAAGACTTCGGCTGCCACTCAAAGTAGTTCGGATGAGATAATGGAAGCATTGTTCGATGCTATAGAGCGTGTCAGCGGTGACATCGGTATTCACAATGACGCAGTTGACACTAAACCCTTCAAAAAAATCCGCGGTAATCTTGCCAGGAGAGGTATCGAATTCCGCATGGAGGACATAGAAGCTATCGCCGCTCATAATTCTCCCAAGTCTCACGATAACTACGACATTGAGCCAGTCAACCTACAGGAGGAAAAGGAGGACACGACTACTTTAGAAGACATGGATCTCCAGCTTGTAGGTAAAGCAGCCCGAAACGCTACACCAATACGAAAACAAAGGTCGAAGGTTGGGGCTCTTGTGGACATTTTTCAAGCACATGGGATAATGCCCAGGACACCACTTCGTACGACTGCTTCCAGCGTATCGCCATCATTCAACCGCCAACAGGATGATCGTAACGGAGAGAACTCGCTGGGCATGAGAACTGTCTCCGGGAATGCCCGCAAGATCTCTGGAAAGTTCTCAGCTAGTCCTCACTCCATTTCATCGTCAAATCCAGGAGTAACAACGCCTGGCTCGCCACTCGACAGGCGTGAATATAGGACTAGCAATATTGATAGGAAGGAGAGCTACACCTATGGAGAAGTACTGAGAAAGGTGGATAAACGGGAGTTTAGCAGGAATGACGAGCGATGGACCAATGACTCCGAAATGTATGGATAGGAGACTTTTGCGCTCTTATTTACTAATATCCTTGATAATTGGGAAGTGGCCCATGAAAAGGAGGACGAATCGACAAGTGATTAGAACAGGACTTTGTTGTTATGGGAAAGACGAAGAGTTTAGAGCTCTAAGCGAAAGACCAGTAAAATAGACAGACACTCATTATCATGTATTGACAACAGAAACAAACTTTTAGCATTAGGGACACGAGGAACCATTTCTTCATTTGACTTAATTATGCAGACTTTGTGGGTATAATAGTGGAGGCTTAATCCAGGCTTATTGTACGAGAGCTTCCTCTGCTCGGTAATATACAGGGATTTGAAGGGGGCTTTGCTGACCTGACCGTCTTAATGCCGTGCCAAACTTCCACATTCAACCCAAGATTTCTCCAAAGTACCTAATAGCGACCTGGCTACATTCTCTGCAGCTTAGCACTAAATATTAACCATCTGAATATGCCGGTCCTGGTGTTTGATCAGACCCGCGTACGCGACTGATCCACTCTTTCCAATACAGCTGAGTAAAATGGAAGGATGGTGCCCCAGGTCGAGCCTCGGCCTACGAGATCCTCTCTGCAGACTCTTGGCCTCCCTATAAACTCTTAAAAATTTACGCTGCGGAGGACGGAAGCGACTCGCCCCTAGCATGTTGGTGCCGGCCGAGGAAAGCAGCCAATTTGCTGCGCTGCTTTGTGAGATCTGTATACATGTCTCTCGCGACCAAAGCATTATCCATAAGTAGGTCATAGGCGCCTATCATGCGCTTCGTCAGACCCATGATATCCTTGGCCATTTCATTTCGTGCGTGAGCGCCCAAGGTTTTAGGGGAGGAAACGCCAAAATGCAGGGCGGATTTGAGGTTGATAAAAGATGGGTTGAGACGGTCAAGGGCGCGGAGGATCTGTCTTCCTTGGGCTTGTTTAGAGGGTGTTGTATTGTCGGTGGGATCAAAGGCCGGCGCAGTAATGGCTATACCCAGGTAATCTCGTAACGCTGGAATATCTGGCTGGCGCAGTGACATCTGCATCAGGTCGAGAATTTTGCCGGCGTTTTTGAAGGAATTGGGATTGCGTTTGTCGCGGACACAGCATGACATTGAAATACGGAAGGTCTTGGCTTCCATGTCTTCTCTTGGCATATCCTGGAGGAGCTGGACTGTTTCGGTGCTAGACCGTGCTACGCGCAAGACCCGTAGATACGCGTGGTAGTTTTCTTTATCGGGTTGGATGAGGAGACTTTGGGTGAAAATGTTCCAGTATGATGTGGCGGGGGCTTTCAGTCTCAGTTCGAGAGATGCTTGCAAGAGCAAGGATAGGATGTTCGGCCCTGGTTTTGCGAACATGGCGATTCCGTCTTCTTTAGAGATCGGGACAGTGATGTTCCCGAACTGAGGGACGTGATTTCCGCCATCAGCAACGATCTCTGGTTTCTCTTCCTTGCTGGGGTCTTTGTTATTGCGGTCTCTGCTTTGGCTAGCTGGATCCATTCGCTGACGAGCTTGTGTACCTAATTTTGGTATTTGGCGCGGAATGTTCATAGTCTGCTGGACCAAGGAGAAAACATCATCCCAGTCGTCCTCCTGTCCAACAAGCAGGACTCGACCCATGGCAGCTACCAGCTCTTCGTCAATCCAAATATCTCCTTTCCGCCATCGGTCAATAACTTCCACCCAAATCCCCCGGGACCTCACGATGGCCTCACGCTTGTTCCTTCTAATCTCTATCGGGCTTAATAGAGTGCGTGGCCCGCCTGCCGCATGAAGACGAAGAGCATTCAGTATGATTGTGAAACTCAGGTTGTTAGGCGCTTTGAGCCCCTTTTCAGTAAATTGACTGGCTATTGCAAACATGGCATCCATGTCCATGGCTTTGGAACACATTTTCAAGACACAATTCATGTGGATTGTATTTGGTTTCACTTTTGAATTCTCGGCGAACATCGAGTTGTAGATTTTTAGTACTTTTGGCAGCGCTACCTTGAAGTCTTTGTGCTCAGCAGCACCCGTGAATAGTGTAGTGTACGTGTAGGCATCTGGAGTTTGGGCACGCTTTTTCATCTGAATGGCTTCTTAGTAAAGTCAAAGAGTAGTTACAAGGGATTGAGATTTACCTCATTGTATGTCGAAATAGCAGCGTTCATTTTTCCCTTGCTCATTTGGTATCCCACCAGATGATTCCAACTAACTACATGGAGTGCGTTCTTGCTTGCCGTCCTCACAAGTTCCTGGATGAAATCGAAGTTGTCACTGGTCCGCAGAGTATTTCTTACAAAGTCGGCCAGCTTCAACGGGTCATTGAGGTATTTGAGATGCTGTTGGATTTGCCGATCGACGGTTTTCACCTTGACATCTTTTTTAGAGGAAGGTCGAATGCCTCTCGAATCCAGCCATTGCTTTCTCTGGACCATCCGCGGTGACACTTCAGGTACCTTTTTCTCGTATCGATTTCTTTCGAATTCCGAGTCTCGACCATCGAATCTACCACGATTGCCGCTTCCAGCCGCTTCCCGCCCAGCTGGACTCCTCTCGTTTGAAGCACGAATATAGGCATTCGAGGTCCGGACGTTGCCAGCCTCGTTTTTACCGGCTTTATTTCTCTCTTTAGATATGCCATTGTAGATATTCGAGATACCACGGGTGTTACTGCCACCGCTATTTCTCTCAACCTGGCTTTTAGTTCTCTCGTACGAAGTATCAGAATAATTTCGCCGCAAGGGGCGTGTATTCAGAGTCGAGGTGAAAAGAGACCGAGACGAAGCTGCGAAAACTGCAGAGTCTCCAATGATACTCTGCAAGCAATGCCTCATGCAACCGTGGCATGTTAAAATTGTCATTGTCGCTACAAAGCTATTTTAAAGGCGAGCATTGAGATCACTATGAATCTTTTTATAATTTATGCCTGAGTCAACAGGCATAAGTAATTTAGGGCCAAATTTCCACAGGGGTTCGCGCAAAGAAGACGCGACTATTCCGCGACTTGAATCTCGCGTATAGTACCTTGCTCGGACCCAATCCAGCCTTCCATACAAACAACAAGACTTCACAGCTTTCTTCATTATCGCATACCCTGTCTAGATTTCTGCATGGTAACTTTGTGATAAGCATCAATTACGCATCTCCAAAATGTCGAAGAGAGCGAGTGCAAGGGAAAAGTTCGCTGAACTCCGTGCTCTCAAGGCATCGGGCAAGAAGCGTCTCGATACGTACCAAGTAGAAGAGGAAGAAGATCTATACGAAGAGGTCGACGAGGATGGGTACAAGGAAGTTGTACGTGATCGTTTGAACCAGGACGACTTCGTGATAGACGACAATGGCGAGGGATACGCAGACGACGGACGAGAGGAATGGGACCAGCAGCCAAATTACGACTCGATTAGTGAGGAGGACTTGCCAGTGAGTGGCAAACACGGGAAAGCAGGTAAGTCTAGACTAACCCAAATTTTTCCCAATAAATCTGATGCGTGGTAGCAAAACGGAAACGCGAGGAAGACAAGGCCAAGAGGGAAAAAATCGACAAAGGTATCAGTAATTACTTTACGAATGGCCCAGTAGTAGCCCAGCCAAAAGCCAAGGTATGACAGGTGGGAGCTTTAGACTTGCCTTTCTGACTTGCAATAGCCTGTCAAAACCAAAGCAGATGATGAGTTCTTGGCGGATCTCCTCGGCGAAGTCGACACAAACGTTCTTCGGCCTCGTATTCAATCCACGAGATCTCAGAGAGCACATGAAAAGCGAAGAACTCGAGCTTTGTCTCCAGGAGCCAGCGGAATTGCACGACATGCTTCCAAGAAGGCCAGGATATCCGACTACAATGACCCATCAATTACCTATGCAGAGCAAGATTTCGGCGACGATGTATTCATAAATGGCATGGACGAAGATATGGTTAAGGACGAACAGTTACCTTCCTCTCCTGTCACAAAAGCCGTGGAACGGAAGTCGAATACTGCTATCAAGGCAGAGAATGATGAGGAAGAGATGATGGAGGTTGCCCAAGCCGGTGCGATCGCAACTGCTCGAATCAATATTTCTGGTACCCGGCCTCCCCCAAAGATCAAAAAAGCCGAGCCGTACCCTTCGCCTGCGAGCTCTTCGCCAACACGAGCACCTCAACACATCGATGCGTCGGCATGGAACAACGTGACTGACAGATTGAACGTGGTTAACAGCAGCCAAAGCGAGGCAGTTTCGTACGGAAAATTAGACTATACCGATGCGATTGAGGAAGATGGCAGCCTTCATATGTTCTGGACAGACTATACTGAAGTGAATGGCAGTTTGTGCCTGTTTGGAAAGGTCCGGAACAAAAAAGATGGCTCTTTCGTTAGTTGCTTTCTGAAAGTGGACAATATTCTCCGAAAATTGTTCTTCCTCCCACGTCAGTTTCGCCAGAAGGATGGCCGAGATACTACGGATGAGGTAGATATGAAAGATGTCTACGAAGAGGTAGATGAACTGATGGGCAAATTGCGAGTTGGAATGCACAAGATCAAGCCCTGTACACGAAAATACGCTTTTGAGCTTCCTTGTATCCCGAAAGAGGGAGAGTATTTGAAGCTTCTATATCCTTACTCAAGTAAGTATTCCCGAGTGCATAATTTGAATGCGTTGACGAATTACTTTTAGAGCCTCAATTGCAACCTGAGCATCAAACTGGCACCACATTCTCCCACGTCTTTGGTACCAACACACCTATTTTTGAGCAATTCGTACTATGGAAAAATGTAATGGGACCCTGCTGGTTGAAAATCGAAAATGCCGAATTCGGCGTTTTGAACAATGCTTCTTATTGCAAGCTGGAAGTCCAAGCTTCAAAGCCAAATCTCATCACAGCCTTGAGTGAGAACGACAATATGGAAGCCCCTCCTTTGACACTCATGAGTGTTGCTTTGAGAACGGTCCTGAACGTCAAGGAGAACAAGCAAGAAATCCTTGCCATCAGCGCTCGAATCTACCAGAATGTCTCTCTCGCGGACACAACACCACCAGAAAAACTTCCTTGCCGCTCATTCACTATTATGCGCCCTACGCTGACCAGTTTTCCACTTGGCTTCGAGGCAGAGGTGAAAAAACGAGCTAAAGGCATGGTGAAGCTCGTGAAGCAGGAACAAGAGATTCTGAGTTTTTTCCTCGCTCAACTCCATGTAGTTGACCCGGATGTTCTTATCGGTCATCAACTAGAAGGTGTAGACTTTAGCATCCTTCTGAGCCGACTACAGGTAAAGAAAATCCCTCAGTGGTCACGAATCGGCCGTATGCGACGTACAATCTGGCCGAGTTCGATGGGGAAGATGGGTGGCAACTTTTTCGCCGAACGAACGCTAATTTCCGGAAGACTTCTATGCGACTTGGCCAATGATGCTGGCAAATCGGCTATGGCCAAATGTACCTCCTGGAGCTTGACTGAGATGTGCAGTATCTACCTCCCTGGAAATATTCGACTTGATATGGACAACGAACAAGCACTGAAGACTTGGGCCAGCACGAAGGATGGCTTAATGGACTACGTTAGTCATTGCGAGGCCGATACATTTTTCATTGCTGCTATAGCTTTGAAGGTGCAGCTTCTTCCTCTAACAAAGGTGCTAACGAACCTTGCTGGTAATTCATGGGCAAGAACCTTGACTGGAACTCGTGCTGAGCGGAATGAGTACATTTTGCTCCATGAGTTTCATCGAAATAAGTATATTTGTCCCGACAAAGCTATATTCAAAGGCAAGCAGCAGGCTGAGGAAGAAAACGCAGATGAGGAAAATGGAGATGTGAAGAAGAAAGACAAATACAAGGGTGGTCTCGTCTTCGAGCCTGAAAAGGGTTTATACGACAAATTTGTCTTGGTCATGGACTTCAACTCCCTGTACCCAAGTATCATTCAAGAGTTCAACATCTGCTTCACAACTGTGGACAGGCTGAACCTGGTAAGACCCTCGTTCTATAATTGTAAACTTTTTATTAACTTGTCTTGTCTCACAGTCTAACGACGAGGAGCAAGTCCCAGAGGTTCCAGTGAATCAAGAGCTAGGCGTATTGCCCAAGCTCATCGCTACTCTAGTTAGTCGTCGACGAGAAGTCAAGAAATTGATGAAAGACAAAACTGCTACCGCGGAACAGCTGTCAACCTGGGATATCAAGCAATTGGCACTCAAGCTGACTGCTAACTCTATGTATGGTTGTTTAGGCTACACCAAGTCGCGATTCTACGCCAGGCCTCTTGCAGTACTCACCACATATAAAGGCCGAGAGATCCTGCGCAGCACAAAAGATCTTGCAGAATCCAACTCTCTTCAAGTCATATACGGAGATACGGATTCAGTTATGATAAATGCTAATGTTGACAATGTCGAGGATGCTTTCAAAGTTGGACATGAGTTCAAGAAGGCTGTCAATGACAGGTATCGACTCCTAGAGATCGATATCGATAACGTGTTCAGGCGAATTTTGCTTCAGGCGAAAAAGAAGTATGCTGCGATCAATCTTGTTCAGGTTGAAGGCAAATATATTGAGAAGATGGAAGTCAAAGGCCTCGATATGAAGCGCCGAGAGTATTGCAACCTGTCAAAGGAGGTGTCGGCAAAGTTACTGGAAGAGATTCTCTCTGGTGACGATTCCGAACTTGTCATCACTCGAATACATGAGTACCTCCGCGAGATTTCAACAAAGATGAGAGAAAATGCTGTGCCCACCCACAAGTACACCATCTACACTAAACTTGGAAAAGCGCCAAAGGACTATCCCCAAGCTGACACCATGCCGCAAGTCCAGGTGGCTCTGCGTGAATTGTCGAGGGGCAGAACTGTCCGTAAAGACGATGTAATTGCTTACATTGTCACGGGTGACAGCAAGACTACCTCCGAGGGTCCAGCTAAGCGATCCTATACACCTCAAGACGTTTCCAAGGTGGACTCTGGTCTCACCCCAGATGTAGAGTGGTACCTCTACAAGCAGATTTTTCCGCCGGTGGAGCGCTTATGTGCAAATATATCGGGGACCGACACCGTCCGACTAGCCGATTGTCTTGGATTAGATGTTCGTAAGTACAACATTAACAATAACGCTTCGAACGGTAGCGCCGAGGCCGAAATTTCTCCTCTTGAAAGTCAAATTGACGACGAAGTTCGTTTCAAGGATGCTTTCAGACTGGGCCTTCAATGCAGAGCCTGCAGAGCCAAATTTGGATTTGAAGGTCTCGTCGGAAGCCTAGATATTTGCACCGCAGCAGGAATTACATGCCGTTGTGGACATGTATTGTCAAATATGTCTGTCCTGGCCCAGCTTGAACATCAAATACGACAGCAAACGAGCAAATATTATGAAGGTTGGTTGGTTTGTGACGATCAGGCTTGTGGCAATAGGACTAGACAGATGAGCGTGTACGGACATAGATGCTTGGGTCCGAAAGGTCTGGGACATGGATGTCTGGGCAAGATGCACTACGAATACACGGAAAAGATGATGTACAATCAACTGTTGTACTTCTCGAGTTTGTTTGACGTTGAGAAGGCCAAAAGCTCAGCGAAGGGGACCGAGAGAGGTAAGCATAAGTCACCATCCTCTAACTCTCTCCAATAACATTCTCTAGAACTTGTAATGGCACTGGTGGAACATAATAGGACAAGATTTGGGACGTTGAAAGTTACTGTGGAGAAATACTTGGATAAGTGCGGTCGGCAATGGGTTGCTATGGATTCACTGTTTGGGAAGCTGGGATTCACAGCTTGACGAACATTCCCCTGGGTGGTATTTTGTCATTTGGGTCATTGCTTTAATGGCGTTTGTAGAATACTGATATCATGAATTCAATGCATATTCCAAGATTCCTCGGCTTTCAACACCCGGAACTCTCGAGAATGACGTGCAACCATCATGGTCCATCAATTAGACATCGTGATCATGATTAAATGATGTTGAAAGCCATTGTTGATTCCATGAGCACAAAGCTTAATGTGCCTTTCATATGAGATGACCGTTGTTCTCGATGATTCGCTATCAAGAGGGCTTTGATTGCTTTGTTCATAAAGAAAAGTGCTATTTACAAAGGGACAGGATTACTTGCTTCTGATGTTCTTTATGGGAGCAGATATTCACATCGCAGAACAACGCATTGTCTCTCACTATTTAACCCTCCTGTACCGCCCACAGATTGCTATTCTGCAGCCTCACTCCACACACCAATAAGTCAAGTCACACAGATAGTTAGTTCTCTTGTCAACCTATACACACCAACTTGCACAGATTTACACACGATGTCAAATTCTTCAGGACCGCAGCCAGCTAGACTGGCTTCGCATACGCACCGAGGCTACAATGACTTGGAGGCCCAAGCTGGGCTTCCCGGCTTCGAGAACATCGAGCTCAACGAAGGCAGAAATCCACTCCCCCGTATGCCTCAGCAGGCTAACACGAGTAGCGACAAGAAGACGTCAAGGGTTCTCGTCCGCCACTACATCGACGGCATCAAGAGCTTCTGCGAGAAGAACCCGGGCTGGGCTTGGCTAATCCTGTGCCTCTTCCTGTCGGCACTCGTTATCGGGGGCAGTGGGCTCATCATGGCCTCATTCGTCAGTATGCTGGCACCAGCGCCGGAGATGACTGACGAGCTGCGAGATGCCATCAATCACATTCCTGGATTCTCGGAAGGAATCCACCGCTGAGAGATAACATTGTGAACTGGCGACGACTTCCCTGAAATTGCCAATAGTTGGGTAAGACGTCTATCATGAAGCGAAGGATGATTAAATGATTATACTGTTGTTCCATGTTAACATTTGTTGCATGTCAGCAGTATGTTTGTAGCGATTGTGAAGAACGTGGAAGTAATTTTCTAGAAGTTCGCATGGCAGCTCTCGATCTTAGATGGCCGATGGGAAAGTTTTGGATATACAATCACTAGTTTGAATCCTCATTGGGGTTTTGCTTGCGTTTCGCAGTACAGTTCTATTATTTGCTCAACAAACGGTGATATTTTGAGTCCTGATTTGGTTCTGTGGTTGTCGCTTCTAACTTGGTTTAGCGTGCTCGATTCGGGTCGACCGCTGCTCTTCACCGCCCAGTCAAAGCCTGATATTGTCGGATTCTCAAACCATTTTGCGAATCTCACCTACAGTGTCTTGTGTGTCAAATACCGCAAAGATGGTGAACATCACGGAGAAGATCAAGGAGTAAGTTTCATTCGGAAAACAGATACGTTACGTACTAAATCTATGCAGCATTGAGGAGGAGATGAGAAAGACACAGAGCGAGTACCCCGCCATACCCCTCACCTGACTAGGATACCTGTATCTTAACTGAAAGGGTCTCCAGAGAACAAGGCTACCGGTATGTCTCTGTGTATAATTAGCCACGGAACAATAACTTAGCCATGAAGAGTATCATCTTGGCCTTCTGAAAGGGTTGAGCCCCCATCACTTTATGTTAAGGACAGGCTCGCTTACCACACCTACAGAAAACTTGCCCGTTACAGAGCCCAACTCCTTGAGCCCGGTCCGGGAAGCGGCGGTGCAGGCGGTGCAGGGTTCGACGTGAGCAAAAGCGGTGACGCCCGTATCGCGCTCGTCGGCTTTCCGTCCGTCGGAAAATCCACGTTTCTGTCCAAGATAACCAAGACGAAGTCCGAGGTCGCGGCCTACTCTTTCACTACCCTGACGGCTATTCCCGGCGTACTCGAGTATGGAGGCGCCGAGATCCAGATCTTGGACTTGCCAGGTATCATTGAAGGAGCTGCTGAGGGGAAGGGAAGAGGGAGACAGGTCATCTCGGCTGCGAAGACGAGTGATTTGATATTGATGATTCTGGATGCTACGAAGAAGGCTGAGCAGAGAAGCTTGCTGGAAGCTGAGCTGGAAGCTGTGGGGATTAGGCTGAATAGGGAACCGCCGTACGATGTCATCTTCTTGCTCCCTCTTCTTTCCTTTCGGATATTCCATCCGGGATTTCTAATACTCACAAGGACAGGAATATCTACCTCAAACCCAAGGCGGCGGGAGGCATGAAAATCACATTCCAAAACCCGCCCAAGAACATCGATCAAAAGATGGTTTACAACATCCTACGGGATTACAAGATCCTCAACTGCGAGGTCCTCGTCCGAGACGAGAATGTCACCGTGGACGACTTCATCGACGTTATCATGAAAGACCACAGAAAGTACATCAAGTGTCTCTACGTCTACAACAAGATTGACAGCGTGTCTCTCGATTTCCTGGATAAGCTCGCTCGCGAACCAAATACAGTCGTCATGAGCTGTGAGTTGGACTTGGGAATTCAGGATGTGGTTGAACGCTGCTGGGAGGAGCTGAGACTGATTCGTATCTATACGAAGCGGAAGGGTGTCGATCCTGATTTTGGGGAGGCGCTGATCGTGAGGAGTAAGAGCACAATTGAGGATGTGTGTGATCAGATCCACCGCACGTTGAAGGATACTTTCAAGTATGCTTTGGTTTGGGGAGCTAGTGCTAGGCATGTGCCACAGCGGGTTGGCTTGGGACATATGGTTGCCGACGAGGATGTGGTCTCAATTATTAGTAATTGGAAGGCTTAGTCCTAGTTTCTAGATGAGGAGCCGAGGTTTTGATGTAATAGGAGAAAATGAGAAGTATTAACCAAACTATAAATATGTACTTGCCAATAGTATAAGTCGCAAGAAAAGTAGATGGCCTGACAAATTCTGTGAGAGTTAAAAGCTTGCTGACAAGCCACTGTTACCAGAGGTCGTGGGTGCCTCTTGCTGGCTGGCACCTGCCGAAAACCTCGGGAATAATGCAAAAAGTCACAGGTAATTAATTTCAAAGAAATTCTTTTTGTAGCATTGCCAATGTCCTAGACGCATCACAACCCTAGACCAAATCAAAGCAAGCACGCCACTTCTGGGCATAACACAAGAACTCCACTACCCAATGTCAGAACCCATGCCATCAGCGACCCAAGCTTTGTTCTCTAGTCCACATAACATTCCGCCCATCAACAAACCCATGTTTCGTGTCTAAGAATATGCCAGCAGGCATGTATCCTGTATTCCTAGAGTTTCATTTCTGTATGCATCGCCGATCAATCGAGATAAAAGATAGAAGAGAGAGACAGTGGTTGGATGTGCCCATTCCTACCTCCGGTCCCGCTCGTCGTCGTTCGTCAAGAAAAATATCATACACGGCCGACCATGCAAAAAGAGGTTTGTAGAAGGATATCGTCATTCTTTCAGTTGCGAGAAGGGGGAGAGAAAGAGAGGAAGGTTATTGGCCTTCCATTTTGTGATCCTCGCCTTCGTTGGTGGGGAGTTGCTTGGGTGCAAATAAGCTGCCTCCGGCGCTCAGACCCAGGTTCTTGGTGGATGTCTTTGCGAAGAGAGATTTCGGCTTCGCCCTGGTGCTATAGTCAGTCCTGCTTGGTTTTTATGCGATTTTGTGATGGTGCTCTTACTTTCCGACTTGCTTGCTTCGGTACGCGCTGAGCTTGGCTGTGCATGGGCTCATGATAGTATCGGATGGCGAGATGTATGTTTGCTTTCCTCTATAAGTAGCAGATTAGCAATGGCCCCCGATTCCAAGCAGTGTATCACAATCAGGAGAAGGGAAAAAAAATTCGTACTTGCTCTCCTCCATCTTGGATTGCAGGACCTGGCGATGATACTCCATGCTCTTGACCTCGGACTTCGTATCCATATCCACCACCTTGTTCGCAGAAGTGGCGTTGATGTCGCGGTCAGCGAGCACGTTGGAAGACATATCGAAGAGTTGGATTGTTTATTTTCTCGGTAGTCTGGTTTTTAGGAGAGGGGTTTGGAGAGATTGATGTGTCTGGCGGAAGTGCAGAGTTCGTGAAGGATTCCTGGGTCGTTGGATGGGTTTAAAAGGTTTGGCGAGCGCGTCTGATGTCAACACGAACGGTTGCCGCCTAGCAACCGATACATTTTCTGCTGCCGAGACAGTGGCGATTGCCCCGCTGCCAGGCATGTTCCTGGCTACGATAAGGGGATTTCCGAATCACCTTCTGCTGTTCTATAATAACAATTGATGAAGACCAATCAATAAATTTAAATTTTTCATGGAAGATTTGTGTGGAGCTACACTTCAATTATTTCAATCCACAACAAAATCATCTACAGTTTCGACTGTGGTCCAGGCTGCGAAAGGCTGACGTTGTACTGGGCAAAAAACTGCATCGTAATCTCTGCCTGCTTCAAAAACTTGTCCGTGATCTCCTTGCCTCTCTTGTTCTCGTTACGTCCCAGTTGCTGCAAGTGCACCTCGTCTGGTCCATCAGCTAACCTCAATGTGCGTATGTTTGACCACATATTGGCAAGGGGTGTATCTTGAGAAACACCTGCAGCCCCAAAGGCTTGAACAGCGCGGTCGATAACCGTAAGTCCCATGGTGGGAACGAGCACTTTCGCCTCTCCAATCTCTTTCAAAGCTCCCTTAGCCCCGAACAAGTCTACCTTGATGGCGGCGTTGAGGACAACTAGTCGAGCAGCATCGATCTCGATTCTGGATTTTGCTACCCACTCGAGGATGACACCATGTTCCTTCAACTGCTTACCAAAAGTCTTCTTTCTTGGGTCATTAATTCGGACGAGCATCCACTCGAGAGCTTTCTCTGCCTTGTTTTGTTAGTCAAACTATTCAGGGAGGTAATTAAGTACATACAGCACCAATAGTACGCATGCAGTGATGAATGCGTCCTGGACCAAGACGACCTTGGATTATCTCGAACCCTCGACCAGGGCCAAGAACCATATTCGATGCTGGTACACGGACGTTCTTGAAAGTAATGTGACCGTGACCGTGAGGAGCATCATCGTAGCCGTATACAGAGAGCATCCTGTTGATAGTGATACCTGGAGTTTTTGCTGGGACCAGGATGACTGATTGTTGTTTGTATGTGTCCTTGTTTCCTGGATCACTCTTACCCATGACAATATAGATCTGGCATCGTGGATCACCAGCTCCACTCGACCACCATTTCTAGTAAGTATTAGCAGCGGCTTCTTGTCCCAAAGCGTGAACACGAACATCACCATTGAGAATCCAGTCATTGCCGTCCTTCTTCATATTCAGCTGGATATTCGTTGCATCAGAAGAAGCGATATCCGGCTCGGTCATCAAGAACGCGGACCGGATCTCGCCGTCCAGAAGTGGCTTCAACCACTCCTTCTTCTGTGCCTCATTCCCATATTTTGCCAATACTTCCATGTTTCCTGTATCTGGAGCCGCGCAGTTCACAGCTTCGGACGCACATCTCGACTTGCCAAGCTGTTCTGCCATCAATCCGTACTCAAGATTCGAGAAGCCAGCCGACTCCTTGTAGTGGCCCTTGGCCAGAAACAAATTCCATAAGCCGAGTTGCTTTGCTTCCTTCTTGAGGTCATCGATGACTGAGGGATGGTGGTCCCATCGGTTGGCTCCTTGTTCGACTTGTGCTACGAAGATTGGGTCAGCGCTGAAGTCGGTCAGCTTCTGTTGCCACACACATAGAGCAGCTTGGAATGCATTGATTGCTAGGCAAAGGACAGGACGGGGCTTACGGAATACATCGTTCTTCGACGAACTTCTTCACAATATCAAGAGTCTTCTTTGCATGATCACTGACTCTGTCCGCAGCCTAGAAGTGCTGTTAGTTAAGTCTGGGGCGGGGAAGCCAAGGTGTAACTTACAAGGATGGGAATCTGGTCTGCCATGGCTTCTTGTTATTGTAAGAACTGAGAGTCTTAGTGATTGAAAGGAGTAGAGGAAAGATTTTGAAATTCCAATCACAAAGGATAGAAAAGTTTAGTGAGAGGGAGAAGAGTATTAAGTTGGTGTTATGGTTGCATCTAGCTTATCCCCAGATTTTCCCACGCCTCCTCAGCAGCCCAAGTTGCCCAGGCCGAGGTACAATAAAATCCCGGGGAAGGATTCTTGCTCTTGTTTCCTGCCAACAACTGCACCCTTCTCTGATCAGCTCAATTTTTATCAATGGATATTAAATTCTGCTGCCAGTCTCGTGTGTTTGGTAAAATCTAATATAAATCTCCCAGAATTGACAAAAAAAAAATACCGGAACGCTTCTAGGACCTCGTCGGGTTCTACATCAAGGGTGAGCTAAAATTCGTATTTCTCGTGATACAGCCTAATTCACGAAAGTGGCGAGGATCTGAACGGCTACTTAACTTGAGGAATATGCTGATGAGACTTGCTGCAGTTGAAACAGCGCAGAGAGGGTTTCAATTTGAAGGATTCAAAAGCCGGCCATAATACTGCGCGAAAAAACACACTACCCATCTCGGTGAAGATGGTCATTTGAATGGTAGTATAATTGTAAGCCAATGGAAAATTTCGTAGAAACACAGACGAACCCAAAATTATAGCAAAGTGACTGATTGTGAACCCACAAACAAGAACTCCTTCCCGATGCAAGAATCCGTACCCATCTAACCAGATGTAGTGAAGATACCCCGTTGCAACGCTGAATGGGAAATGATCAAAAATTGAGACTAGAGTGCATTACGCCTATTCTGCAAAGTAATTCGCTCTCCGCTTTCCATTGCCCTTGGTGCCATTCTTGAAATGCTTCTTACTCGTCAACATCTTGACATCATTTGGATCTAGGTCTTTCTCCAGAGCAAGAAGAGTTTTCTGTTTTCGGCCAGACAATTGCTTGCCACTAGCTGTTCCCTGTTGACTGTACTTATGGTTGAATGGCATTCGGAGATGAGCAGAGTGTCCTTGGCCTTGGGCAAAAAATGCTACATCAAGCTTCTTGGACTTCGATCCATTCTCCAGTGGGACCATGTCTGAGGTGGCAACAGATGCATCGTCCATATGAGATTCCATCGATGCCAGCGCCAACCGTCTCTTCTCTGGCAGGTGACCCTCCTCATAAAGCTCCTTGTTGAATTCAAATGGGTCAATGTCTAGAGGAGGTGGCTGGCAGAAGAGAAGCTTGCCGTTGACATAGTCCTTCAGAATATATCTGGCGGCTCTGGACTCATCGGGCTGGCCTTGACCTGTTCGCGTGAAGCCTCTAGCCTTTGCGTATGCAGATAAAACCTCTTCTGCAGTTGGAGTTCCAGTGCCGCCTTCTTCGATCGGTCTAATCTGAATTTTCATTCCGTAGAGAGCCTCTAAGAAATGCTGGGGTATGCGCTTCGCGACGAGCCCAGCTGGACCTGTGAATTCTCGAAGTTGATCAATTGGCAGGATACCGTTGCACACAAGCTCCGCTTTTGTCGTTGCAAAGTTGGGGAACACGAGACCAGGGCAATCACAAAGTAACACTTTCTCGCTCAGATGAATAGTTTGAAAATGTTTCGTCTTTCCTGGTGTGGAAGAAACTGACACTTTCTTAGATCCGATCAGCGCATTGATCGTAGAAGATTTTCCGACATTAGGATATCCGACAAGTCCAATCTGGATTTTTCTCTGGTTCTCAGAATTGGCAACTAGGTAGAGATGGTCAGAATATTACGAGACAGGATGGCAGATCTTGAAACTAACCAAGAGTTTCCGGGGCATGTAGTAAGAACAAAGCTTCAAGTTCATCAACTGTCAAAATCCTCGTTCTCTCGTCTTCAGCGTGTTCTAGGCCATCTTTGGAAGAATTCTCTCCCTCGTTAATATAAAGATCTGTAGCCTTCTCTGCGAGCTTTGATCTAGGTGACCCAACTATCTCCCCACCATCATCCTCATCTCCCTCTTTATCAGAAAATTCTCGACTTTCATTCATTTCCTTAGCTAGACTGGCAGAGAAAAATTTATACGAAATACCGGCAGCTTCGAAGAAATCGGCCCAAGATTGGCGTTGATTGAAAGACAACATATCTGCCTTATTCACAAGCAGAAGATTCTCCTTTCTTGAGTCGACAGCCTTGACATATTTCTCCAGATCGTCAGAGCGAAACAACAGAGGATGGCGCGCATCCACAATTTGTACTATCAGATCAGATCTTTCAATAACTCTCCATAGCTGTCTCCAGACCTCCAAATTTCTTTCAAATGGTGTCATCAGTAGATCGTTGTTCTCCTGCAACTCTGCGAGACCTCGGCGCCACTCCAACAGACTGTCTCTCTCCATTCGGTCGAGTTGCTCGGGCGTGGTGGAAGCATCCCATTGAGGTCTTCGCGGTACGGTGAGCCTATCCTTGTGTGCCTTTTGTTTTCCGACTGCTGCTCGCTCTTCTGCCGCCGATAGTAGGTATGGATTCTTCTGATCAGTATGAATAATCTTGACATTATTCATCTTCTCGGCAGTGAAGTCCGTTCCTGCCAGTTCTGCGGTCGAAAGAAACTCGTCAAGAGCTGCCTGCTCCGTGACTGATCGCATCTTCACCCAGCTTGCTTCTTTCCGCTCATTGGTGACATACTACAAGAGGTTAGTTTCGTTTCCTTGCCTCCATTCATATCGTACGCACTGTCTCTCCTGTAGCATGATTGATTCTGTGGATTCCAGCAGATGTGACTTTCTTGCGGTCTGATCCTTTGCCCTTCCCAAAGCGGTCGTTCATCAAACTATTTCCATCAGTACATATATCTGAATGCAGTAGGAGAAACAAACCTGTTTCCCAGCCCAACGGCATTCTTGGACTTGGCAAGAACCATCTTGGCTTCAGTGGCTTGAGCTTTTTGATGAAAGGTACTAAAAACTCATAAAGGGTAATTATCATGGATAATTGGTGTATTGGTAGAAGGGTCGTGTACAAAGTTTGTGTGGCGGGGTTGATTATCGATAACATCTGAGATTTCCACGCTTTCCCATGACCCCGCCAGGCCGCTTCTAGGGTCAGCTTACCTAGTCTTGATACACTCACCCCAAGAATAACTTCTCACAACAGCTTATCCAGATGATACAACTTAAAAACTGCCATACTTCATTCTATGCATGAAGATTAGATCCCAACTTTTGAAAACTCAACCCGCAGCTTCTGGAAGTCTCAAGCTGGAATAGTAGGTAATTGATCTGGTAAATGTTGTGGAATGATTGACTGATATGTTGACTAGGCTCACCCCCGATCCTGCGCCTTTTCTCTTCGCACGAAAAGTCTCAAATCAACTGTAAATTTCCCAGCCTGGCGAATCGCAAACAGTGTAAACAACAAAATGCCTCGCAAGCAGTGGATCGACAAAAAGACTGCGACTCACTTCGCAGTCCTTCATCGCCCCCAGAATGACCCCCTCATTCACGATGCTACTGCCTCTTCTACGATCTTGAATCCAACCGTACCTTTGAACTCTACCAAGGCGAAGAAAATCGATGATCTAGTATGTGAACTTGGCGCAGAAGTCGATCGTATCAGGGAAAACGAAGGAGAGGCTGCGAATCATGGGATCTACTACGATGATACCGAATACGATTACATGCAACACATGCGGGATTTGGGTAGTGGTTCCGGCCACGCATATTTTGTGGAGGCTTCAACAACGCAGAACAAGGTAAAGCAACGATCTCTGGAGGATGCTTTGAAGAGTGTGAGTCTCGAGGACCGAGCGCGCATGCTCTTTGATGACGAAATCTTGCCTTCGAAGAATCTACGGAAGGTCACATATCAGGCACAACAGGATGTTCCTGATGTACTTGCTGGCTTCCAGCCGGACATGGATCCAAGACTGAGGGAAGTTCTCGTTGCGTTGGAGGACGATGCGTACATCGACGACAAGGACGATATCTTCGAGGAGCTTGCTAGGGACGGGGAGGAGATTGAGGAGGGTGAATTTGACCAAGGTGCCTGGGATAACGATGACGATGGCTGGGAATCAGACGACACAGCAAGGCCTGCTACAGAATACCGAGAAGCTCCTAAACTGACCCTTGAAATGGTAAAGGATGAACGAGAGGACCATGGTGATGGAAACTGGTTGGCAGACTTCATCAAAAGGGACCAGCAAAAGACAAGCGCGCCACGGGCCACACCATCAGATGTCCAATCGTCCACGATGACTACAACTACGAATGGAGGTAGACGGAAGAAGAGGAAAGGTGCTCTGACGAACCCGTCTACCTACTCCATGAGCTCTTCTTCTATATTCCGCACCGAAGGCCTCACTACTTTGGATGCACGTTTCGAAAGAATTGAAGAGCATTACAATGGAGATATGGACGATGCAGCGTCTGTTTCCATGGCATCATCAACTGCGTCAAGTGTTACTGGGCCTGTCAGAGGGGACTTCGAGAACATCATGGATGACTTTCTTGGAAATTATTCGATGAGCGGCAAGAAGCATGTCAAAAAAGGCAAATATCAGAGTGGAATGGAACAACTTGACGAGGTTCGCAAAGGGCTAGGCCCGGCCATTATACGGTCTCAACGAGCTTGACGAGGGCTTTACATCGATCTTTGTTGGCGGTTCTGGTGATTTGGTAATGGACAAAAATCATTGGGAGGCGTTTTACATCAAATTATTAAACCTGTGTCTGGGTCAAACCCCAGTAGTCACATAACAGCATGTGCAATGATATACTACTTCTTGATGCAAATCCCGAATATGGAAATGGTATGGGACTAGCCTCGTTCACCAAGGTTTTTGCATCGCCACTTACTGTGCGTTTAACAATGCAGAATTGAGTGTGATATAGCCGCATGCTTTTGAGAAATGAAATTCATGTAATGTGTGATTCAGATGAAAAAGATTTACATTAATTTCCAAGCGGATGCACCCCGCAATTCATGATTTATTCCGCACTGCCCCTATCACGCTACCCTAGAAATGTATAGAAGACGGCACTTACTTCGTACTATGGGTAAATAATGTACAATTCTAGGCCGTGCACACTAGATACTTGGCAATGCTGCTTTTACAATTTCCTTAATATTTTATATGGCCTCCTCCTGCTGCGATCACAGCTTTACATCTCTCTAGCATTTCCCTAATTAATTCTCTAATCCTTTCAATTGTTATCGATTCCCACGCTTCTTTTATAGCTTCATATAGTCTCTTATAGGATCGATGAACCTTTGGATATTTACCCTCGATATAATCTTTCATTTCATCCCATACTGTCTCGATTGGGTTCAAATCAGGAGAATTCGCAGGCCAAAAGAGCAGCGAATCGTTATAGATAAATCATT